>JASXTE010000017.1:290000-580000 GCA_030280995.1 Hemileia vastatrix | reverse complement strand
ACTACTAGACTTACCCAGTAAAATAATTAATTATTTACTGGGATGAAGCCATGCTTTCAAGGGGTCCTAATGTTCTAGAAGAATTTACAGCAGTCCAAACAGTGGAGAAGGTGGATAACTCAAGGATTTCAAAGCAGGTACATAGATTTATCTTTGTGTTTTAATTACTCAAATAAAAGGTATAAGGATAATACTATTATTACTTAAAAGGATTTAAATTACGCGAAATGTAATGAGTAAACCAGTTATAGTAGTAATAGAATTTTTATTGATTGTATATGATAAAAAATGTAAGTAGTATGGAATGAAGAAAAACAGCACAAAGTGGAAGGCCTTTTATAGGCAAAAAAAGGAAAGAGAGCACACAGAGTTAAGAAGCCTACATACAAGGGTGTGAGAGAAAAGATCCTTCCAAAATAAGAAATTACAAATAACAGAGAGTACTAAAAAGATGCGACAATAGAATATGTTTTAATATATATCAAATAAATTGATATATTTTAAAGTTCACTTTTAAATGTCACACTTAGTACAAAATATTTTCAACTTTCAATTATTAGAATTTAATATAATTTGAGTATTTTAAATAAACTAATTTGAATTTTTTTTCATTTTTAGTTTTAGAATATTTTTATCTCTTTAACCTGTCATTGAGCACGCTGTTAGGGAATAAAAAAATATAAGGGACATTAATATTAATTTAAATATTTACTAAATTTACTTATTAGGGGGTATCAATGTTCAGGGATCCGCAATTAGGGATCAGGAATTTTTTTTCCCGGGATCAGACATTATTAATTGCGGAAGATTCTTATCCACTAGCCCCAGGGCTAGTGGATAAGAAATCCACGATAATGCATTATCCCGCCTCTTATACCCCAATTTCCATTCCTAATTCCTGATCCCAAACTCATCTCATCCATGATGGATTTTTAAGAAAGTCACATGACTTATAATTGCTGATGCCATCCTTAAGTCTTTCCTCACTCTATGCTACTTAATTTTGGTGGCAAACACTTAAGTTTTTTTTCTATCTACACACCCCAACTGCACATTTGGCGGTGAATTCCCACTTCCCTCATCACATAACCCTTCTACCAGCAACAATGAAACACCTCTCTACTAGGAAGCTACTTCACTCAACAATGAATGCTATCACTTTTCTTTTAGTTCTTTACTATAAATCTGACTCTGATTTGGAAGATGCTTTAGCTTATATGTGTTTTCTTTCCAAAAAGCGTTACATCATCACCAGGGGGCCAAATCTTTATCATGATCCCCGATATGATCTGGCCTCCATTCTCAACATTCCTCATTTAAACTTCACCCAACTTTTTAGAACTTCTCCCGATTCTTTCTTCAAACTTTATCAACTCATCTCTGATCATCCTATCTTCCATAACAATTCTCATAACAAACAGCGTAATCCTGCCATCCAACTTGCTGTTGCTCTATGTCGCTTTGGCTCAAATGGAAATGGTGCTGCCGTAAGACGTTTGGATAATCTCTTTAACATAGGATATGGTACCGTGATATTATACACCAAGCGCTGTATGATTGCTATCCTTTCCCTCAAGTCTCAAACTCTTGCTTGGCCAACTCCAGAACAGCGACTTGAATCCTCTCAAGTAATGCAAGCTGAAGGTTTCCCTGGCTGTATAGGTTTTGTTGATGGCACAACCATCCCTTTGAGTCAAAAGCCTGCTCATGATGGCAACCATTATTTTGATCGCAAAAAATGGTTTCTTCAAAATCTCCTCCAAGTTCTCATCTTTCACAATCTAACTTTTTATCTTCTTTCTAGATACTCTATTGCTGTTCAACTTGTATGCGATGTCAATAAAAAATTTATTGCTTTTCACAGTGGCTGCCCTGGATCATGTCATGACTCTTCCGTCTTCCAAAGAATGAGGATTTCTCAATCCCCTGACTCATACTTTGATGAATCTCAGTACCTCCTTGCAGACTCAGCATATGCAAGTGGAAAGTACATTATACCTGCTTTCTGTGGTGCAAATTCAGAAAATGACCCCAAAACTAAATTTAATTATCACCTTGCACAATCAAAAGTACAAATTGAACATGCTATAGGTATTTTAAAGGGACGATTTTCTAGTCATTGGGAGCTCAGAATCCAATTTCAAAAAAAATTGAAGATCAAAACTGCAAATCATTGGATCTTGACTTGCGTAATACTCCACAATATTCTAGCTGATTTAAAGGATGAGTGGAATGATCTTTATGAAGAAGATGATCCTGAACCACCACTGGCACTCCCCTCCCTTTATTCACAAATCATTCAATCAACCGGCATACGCCCCATTATAATGCCAATTACTCTCCAACATTTCTCTTCACCCTTTTAATTTTTAATTTTTATGTTTTCATACTTTCCAAATGTCCTCTTTGTGTACTTTAATCACTTGTTTTTGTATTTTGGTTTGTTGCATATTCATTTTTTTTTTGAATTTACGGTGAATATCTTTTTTTTGGATGGCTCATTGGTTTTCTTTCACCAGCTCAACATTAAATTGCATATTTTCTGAAATTGCATATTTTGTCAGTGATTTTTTTTTTCATTCATCCCTCATATCCTTTTCCTATTCTCCTCCAACATCCCTCAAACAATTTGGTTTCATTCATTTTGTCATCTCATCTCTCCAGGTAAGTCATTTTATTCTTTTTTTTTGATTTTTTGATTACTAATTATAATTTTTTTTGTTTTTTTCTGTTTATTTTATTTTTTTTATCTAAATTTTTTTTGTAAGTGGTTATTTTGGATTTCAATGGTATAATTAACCTTTTATTTCTCTCCCTCTTTACTTTATTTTTTAGCTCCATCACCCTACTCTTCATCCCTCCTTGGCATTGTCATTATCCCCCCTTTCCCTTATTTCACTTTTTTTTGGCTCCATTTCATTGAAACACATACATTGCACATTCTTTATGCATTTCACTTACTCCATATTCAATTTCCCCACAATTCCAACATCAATCTTTCTCACTCTATTTTTCCTACTTTTCAATCAAGGTAAGTTTCATCTCCTTTTTTTCATGCCTATATGATATCTCATTTCTTTTATGAAAACTTCATACTTTAATATATGTATGACTTTTATCTGGATAACAGTGAACTTATAAAACTCCTTTTGATCTCATCTTCATTACCACTTTTCAAGTTTTTGTAAAATATTGAAAATCAGACTCGGAATTAGGGTTAGGTTTATTCAAATCTAATGTTCTTTTTACTGAAGATTCTCCTGAAGGCTACCTTTCATTTCCTGCAAACAGATTTGAATTTGATTCAGTGTTTGCTGAGATATTGACCGTTAAAGTTGAGCCTTTTTTTTCCCAATTTAAATTTTTATTTCATTTTTTTATGTAACAAATTAGGGTTAGGTTTATTTAAATCACATGTTATTTAACTGAAGATTCTAATAAAGCATATCTTTCATTTCCCACAAACAGGTTTGAATTAGGTTCAGTGGTTGCTGAGATTTTGACCTTTGAAGTTGAGCCTTTTTTCCAAATTTCACTTATCTTATTTCACATTTTTATATTGCATATTTAGAGGATAAGGATTCTGAAACTCTTATATGATTATTATCTAGGCATTTCAATCATATAGGCATATATTCGTTGGTCAAGAATATCACTAAAGCTCAAAAAGATGAAGATTTTTGCTTATGAGACATTCTACCTTCCTTTGACTCTTTTCTTGCTTTTTGACTCAACAAGCTCTGTAATAAAGCATTTGAAGAAAATCATGAACTTGCAACCAAAGTTGGAATACCGAATTGGTGTGACTCCGAATGGGAAGATATCAGCCACGAATATCTTTTATTTTCTAATGTTATTATCACTCATTCTGGATTCCACAATAGGATTCATATCGATAGGAATGATGCCAATTTTCTTACTTTTGGAATATTCTCATATATCAATCCGATAACTGGCCACCCAATACCATCTCCAGCTAAAATCAAAGGACATGGTTTATATTTTCCAGACCACCAGTGCATCATTGATTTTGGTTTGGGAAATGGTATCATTGAAACTATTTGGAATTCTTCTAAGGATAATCATCAAACGACCAAAGCTCCTCCTGGTTTGGAATCCTGTCAAGATTTCACTCATTTCGGTTGTTCTTTTCAAATAAGTCAAAAGTTGATACAAAGAATCAATAAGGTAAAGAAAGAAGGTAAAGTTATTCGATTTAAAAAAACTTTATCTAGATCCAAAAAGTATGGGGATTAGAGTTGTCATCGAAAATTTTATATTTTTTCATAAATTTTTAATAAATATTTTTTATATATCAATTTTCTCAAATAATGTGATGAGCCATCGACCTTGTGTTGTATAACAGGTAATCATGATAACATTTATTTGTTTCATGGGGTTCCTCTTGCCTATACCTGTAGAAAGTCCCAAACTTTTGTTTCTCGACTTGGTCTGCATTTTGGCTTGAGGGATTGTCATTACTTTAAACTAGGGAAATTGATATATATTAGATATTTATTTAATAATTCATGTAATTATATTAAATTTAGATGACTTCCACCCCTTACTTCAATAAAATGCAGGGGGGGTATTGCCAAATTTTCAAATCTGACATGTGAAATTGATGACTTAGAAAAATTTTGGTGATACCCACCCCTTGCTTCAATAAAATGCAGGGGAGAGTATTGCCAATTTTTTTAAACAGATATAGAATTTTTTTGACTTGTAAATATTTTTGTGATACCCGTCCCTTACTTCAATAAAATCCATGGGGGGTTGTGCCAAAATTTCTTATAAGACTTGTGAAATTCTTGACATGTAAGAATTTTTGGGATACCGGTAAAATGCAGGGGGTAGTAAAGCCAAATTTTCATATAAAACTTTCAAGATTCATGACATGAAAGAATTTTTGTGATACCCACCCCTTACTTCAAAAAAATCCAGGGGTGGGGGATTGTCAAATTTTCAAAGGAGACTTGAAAATTTTATTTAAAAAAGGAATATTTAACATTAAAATACGATATTTCAAGAAATACAGAAAATAATTGTAAAATTTATGTACAAATAAATATGAACACATGAAGTGTGAAAGAAATAAAAGAAACTAGTCAACAAAAAATTTCATTAAACATTCTATTTCTTCAACAGATTTGTTTGCTTTAATGCATTCGATCAAGAAATCTTTCTTTTTAGAACTTTCTTGGAGATCATGCTTATACTTCATCTGTTCCATTAAGTTTTGATGCTCGAGTGTTTTTTCCTTATTTTTGGATTTTTCAATACTAAGAGTTAACTCAAACTTCTTCTCCTCCAAATCTTGGGCCCTACCATCCTTCTGTAAAGAGAGCTCAAACTTCTTCTCCTCCAAATCTTGGATCCGATCATCCTTCCGTAAGGAGAGCTCATACTTCCTCTCTTCCAAATCTTGTACTCTGTCATCCCTCCTTAAAGAGAGCTCGTATTTCTTATTTTCAAAGCTCAGAGTCTCTTTAGCAATTTCCACTTGTTCTAGAGTGAGAATAAAAATTAACATAAAGTAGAAGAAAAGCAGAGTAAAGTAATAAGAGGTATGATATCACTTACCAGCATCACGTTTCTCTAAAAACTGTTCCATCAAAGAAAAAGGTGTTTGTGATGAAGTATCACTTTTTTGTCTTCTTTGGGAGAGGAAATTTAGACTAGTTGAAGCCCTTCTCTTTTTGTTCAACGTAGCATTTTCCTCCTCATCATTGTCACTAGCTTCAGACTCAGTTGATTGAGGATCCTGGGTTTGCTCATCAGCCTTTTAAGAAATAAGAAAAAGATAAGTAAATAAAAAAATAGAATTGATAAGATAAAAGAAACAGACCTGAGTTAG
Organism: Hemileia vastatrix; assembly: GCA_030280995.1. Taxonomy (NCBI): domain Eukaryota; kingdom Fungi; phylum Basidiomycota; class Pucciniomycetes; order Pucciniales; family Zaghouaniaceae; genus Hemileia; species Hemileia vastatrix. Next base: position 574,143 of record JASXTE010000017.1, on the reverse strand, counting down.
ATTTGGTTGGGTTAAATCATCTATAGGATCTACAGAAAAGCTATTTAGATATGTCTCATTCAAATGAGGGGAGGCTTGAGTGGAGGAAGAGGATGGGAAAAGATTTGCTTTGACATCATGTTCGGAGACAGGATCTTCTCCATCCAACATGTTTACAGGATTAACATCGGCTCGCTCTCCAAAAATTGCATCCATCTCTTTAAAGTAAGGACATAAAGAATCAAGTTTATTGTCTATGGATTTTATACCCTTAGTTATATTAATGTCAGTAGCCCCAAAACCAGTGGAAGATGAAAGAGCCTTTGCCTTCTTGTATTTTGCTCGATAATGCTTGAAGCGTTCAGACATCTGTTTAAGCAAAAGATCAATCCTTCCCTTGGTCTTATTGCGTAATTCATTTGCCATTAGAAGATAGCCATTAACTTTTGATGTGGGGGGCCGTCCTACTTTAGTGGCATACTCAGTAGCAAAACAAGAATCATAGTTAGATTTGGTTTTCAGCCAGTTGATAAGAATGAGATGTTCATCTTTTTTTAATTGAACAGTCTTTGATTTCTTGGCTGAGCAGGGGAAAGAGGAAGTAGTGGGAATTGAAGAACAACTGGGTGATGGCTGCCTTTGAGAAGATCTAGGATGACAAGGCATGTTATTATAAATGAAGATGAAAAGGAGCAGAAACAAGCAGATGAGATAGCGAGATGAAAAGGAGAAGAATCAAATAGATGAAATGGGGAGAAATTCTGAGTGGATAGAATGAACAGGATGGGATGAGAATGGAAGTGCGCAGCAAGGTAGAAGGCTGGGATATCCAGAAAGTTGTCCAAGATGTGGTTATGAAATATTGAGGATAAAAATGTCAGATAAGAGGTGAACATTGACACGTAAAGTGTCTAATAACCCAATTATTAGCAAAAATAATTGCGGAAGATAATTGGGGTATGCAGATTATTTTCCGCAATTAATTTAATTGCGGATCGGTCAACATTGATACCCCCTATTGTAATTAGTTGATTCATTACAAGTAATTTTAAAGTAAATATAATATAATTAATAAGAAAATAAGAAATAAAAAGGTGTGGCTTCATCCCAGTAAATAATTAATTATTTTACTGGGTAAGTATAGAAGCCTGGCTGACACATGCCTTTTAATTCTTATTTTATTATATTTACTTTATAATTACTTTTAATAAATTAACTAATTACAATAAGTAAATTTAGTAAATATTTAAAATTTAAAATGTCCCTCATTATTTTATTCCCCAACACCGTCCTCATGACAGGTTAGAAGTGAGATAAAAATATATTAAAAATTAAAAAATTCAAATTCTTTTATTTAAAATGTTAAAATTATATTAATGCAAAATTTTATTTCAAATTATTTCATTCTAATGGTGACATTTACAGTAAACTTTAAAATATATCAAATAATTTGATTTATATAGTAAATAAATTTATTAACACTCTCTTTAGAATATATTTATTATTTAAAATATTTTATTCTGGAATTTTCTTCCTCTCACATTCCTGTATGTAGGCTTTTTGTCAGCCAGGCTACTAGAGTTACCCAGTGAAATAATTAATTATTTACTGGATGAAGCCGCACCTTATCATTTTAATTATTTAATTATAAATTAGTTACATTAAAATTACTTATAATAAATTAACTAATTACAGAATGATAAAATTAAATGAATAATTAAAATTAAATATAAAATTGTCCCTTATATTTTTTCTCTAACACTGTGCTCATTTGACAGGTTGGAAGAAATAAAGATTTATATTAAAAAAATAGATTTTAAATTAAAATAAGATTTTAATATTCAAATAATATTAAATATATACAAAAATTCAAATTTCTTATTTAGAATTGACTTCTAAAGTAAAATATTAAATAAATTGATGTATTTCTGACATACTCTGTAAATACATCTTTTTGACGCCTTCTTTTTAGAACAACTTTATTATTTGAAAATACTCCTTCTGGAATATTCTTTTTCTCTCTCTCTCATACTACTGTTTTCAGAATTTGATTGCCGTGCTTTGTCCCTCCTTTGCCTATATAAGGCCTCTCTTTTGGTTGTTTTTTATTCATTCCTTTACTACATTATTTTATTACAATTACAAACATCAAACTTATTCTTATATTCTATAACATTAGTATTTACAATAAAATCACTTTGATCTATAAATTATATCAATATTTTAAACCTACCTCTTTTATTTGAGTAATTAAATCACTTAGATTAAGAAATACATACCAAATTGTTGAGAATCCATTTTAACCCTTATAATCCTTGTAAAACTTCATACCAAATCTTCTAGACCAAAAGGGGACCTTGACACTTTTTAACTCTGTGTTCTCTCTCTCCTTTTTGCCTATAAAAGGCCTTCCATTTGTGCCGTTTTTCTTCATCCTTTACTAACTTACATTTTTTATTATATACAATCCATAACATTTTTATTACTACCATTATTGCTTTAGTACTTACATTTGTGTAATTCTGAACCATCTGAGTAATAATATTAATATTTTTTACCTTTTATTTGAGTAGTAAATCATCAAAATAAAAATCTACATACCTTTACTTTGAAATCCTTGAGTACCCACCTTTCACCGCCATTGGACCTCTGTTAAACTCTTCTAGACCATTAGGACCCCTTGACAGTTAGGAGCCTTTCTGAATTGTTGTTGACGCACCATTATCTTGACGCCAGCAACTGTGGGACATTTGACTATAAGACCAATAAGGACTTGTGGACAACTGAAAACAACAAATGTCATAAGGCACATGACTTACCTTTTTTTGTTTCAACTGGGAATTGAACCTCACTCCAAATCTAAGGTTTATATAGTGGAAAGTCTCCTATATATTTGTGGTGACTATACCGGTTACTATCTGTAGGTCTCACTCTGCATATTTCATAGTTCACGTATATTTTTTTTTCTCAGAACTCTGTAGTGGCATTAATTTGCTCATATTACAAGGGGAGGTGTTTGGAATATCATAAATTTTTTTTCCTAGTTGACCAAGATAAAGCATTTTTTTTCTTAGTCCTAGATGTAATATAAATTAAATCAATCATATTATTGATTTTTTTTACTTAATTCAGTTGAAATTCGGTCCTGATAATCAAAATATTATATTATTGTTTCAGTTGACAATTTGTCCTGGCAGTAAATTAATAAATATATAAATTAATTAAATTAATTTCATTAAATTATTTCAGTTGACATTAAGTACTGATAATTTAATTTTCAGTTGACTCTTAGTCCTGATAATTATATATCAATATATATATTAATAATTATTTGAGAATCGTATTAATTATTCCAGTTGACTCTTTGTCCTGATAATTAATAAATTATTTTATTTTTTCAGATGATTTATTTTAAATCCTGGTAATAAAATAAAAATATCTTAATTGATTCAATTAATTTAAAATTTTAATAATTATTTCAATTGATTTTTTGTCCTGATAAATATTATAATTTAATTATTTCAGTTAATTTAAAATCCTGATAATTGATCTTATACTTGAAATATTTTTATTTTATCTCTTATTTTTTCTTACAACAAGTTGAATAAAAACTGATTAAATATTAATATTCCTTTTCTCTCAGTTTAAGTTATATAAAAAATGATTGATCAAAGTGCTTCTGCTATCCTTGAAGAGGAACTGGACTTAATTGATTATGATGAGACTTCTGTAAGTTCTCCTTTGACTTCAAAAATTGCTCAAATTAATCAATTGTTAGACCAAACAGGATGTGGAGATGCAAGAAGTAGAAATAAAAGTGGAAAAGAATGCTCTGGATCCAAATCCCCCAGTGAACCCCGCAGAAGAGCTTCCAAGAGGCCTCAAAATAAAAAAGAGACCCATTCAGCAGCAATTCAACAACCTCTCAACTCAAATCAAGGAGTTTAAAGCAGAAAAACTCAAATTAAAAGCAAAGGTATAAATGCTAGAGGAAAAGGTAAGAAATGTAGAAACCTTTCTTCAAGAGAACAGGAAACCTCCTCCAGCAGTAAAAACCTATCCACAGTTGGCTCCTCAACCACAGGAAAAGGTGGAAGTCTCAAAATGGCAGTGGGACTGGCTCAACACTCAGTGGGACTCCCTCCAAGCTCAACAGATGCAACAAGCAACTCAGGCAGGTCCCTCCAGACCCCAACAATTCAATCCAAACCCTCCTCATCACTACCAAGGAGGAAGGAAAAGGAAAAAAAATCAACTCAAAATTTTTCCAAAGCCATTGTAAGCCCCTCTATTGAATCCCAAGAACCCTTTCTTGTTACTGATTAATTTCTCTCAGGTAATTCTGGATGGCAAGATGATACCTTGAGACCAGTAGAGGCTGGCTCTAGTAGGCATATTACTCAATATTTTAATGTAACTACTCTTTAGTATTAATTTCTAATTCAATGATTACCCCTGATATAGACCTTATAGATGAAACAATTGATCCTGAAGTTTATGAGAGTCTGGAAAATTACTCTGTTTCCCTATTGAGAAATACTCCTTGTGTAGCTACTATTAATGATAAATATTTGAGAGATATTATTACAAAACAAAATCCTATAATGAATAAACTCCAGTTCACTCAAAAATTTAATATTTTGTTAACTGAACAAGGTTACCAATCAGTGGGAAGTGAATTGCAGAGGGTTTCTAATGATTAATATAATTACAAAGTAACTCATGAGAATAAAGTTGCTTTGTGGCAAAATATCAAGAATTATTGGTCCAAGTTACAAGACACTGTGTCTATATGTTGCCAGGAACTAGAGGGACATAAGTTGAACTTGAAAAGACTAAGTTACCATTAATAAACTCTGCAAAACAAGAATCAATTATCTTTTGCGGCTATCAATGAGACATTATCCATTATTCCAAGAGTGACAAATAGACTAACAAACATTGAATAACAGTTGAACTCATTCTTAAATAGCCAAAAATATTCTGCCACTTCTTTGAAAGAACCTTTAGCACAAGCTACTCCAATTTTAATTGAGACAAATTCATCAGAAGTAAAATTAGTGCAAGAAATTCCTGTAGATATTCCTGAGTTTCCATCAAATAGTGATGATGCCCCTGGTTCATCCACAGAAGGGTTAAACAATGAGATTACTGCCCAATTAGAAAAATTACACTTTCTTCTTACACAGAAACAAGTTTGTAACAAAGAGATTTCTTAAACAAAAAGAATTGGCCAAAACTTGACCAATACCTTACATTTGATGGTGATTCTTCCTCTGATTGGCAGCAATTTATTTTCAGAATCAATAACCTTAAGAATTCTAATAAACTTCCAGATGAATAAATTGCGTCTAAATTGATTTTTTTATTTTCCAATTCTGCCTTGATGTGGTATGAATCTTTCCTTTTAGATAAAAATGACTACTCCTGGGAGGATTGGAAGAAATTGATTAAAGCACAGTTTGGTGGTTCAAAGTTTAAGTTTCACCAACAAAGGCAGTATGAGGAAGCTAGATATAGCTCTTTTTCTACAGAAAAACCTATTTAGTTCCTGATGAAACTAGTAAAGATCCTGAGAGCAATGGATCCAAACATTGACTTTGAATTATGGAAGGACAAGATCCTTTATAAATTGCCTATGTCTCTGAGAGACTTAATAGTTGGTAGGACTGAATTCTCAAGAGAACTTTCTTCTTTTATTAATACTTGTAATGAGCTCCTTTTAAATCACAATTATGATTCTAGAAGTTTCACTCCTAGACCTTCATTGGAGAAGACCTCCAATTACCAACTAAAACTTCCTGAAAAAGATGGTAAACCTTCTGCCCCTGTGGCTCCTAAAAAGTATGCAACAAACACTTGCTTTAAATGCAGCAAGACTTGGCCAAAAGGCCATGTTTGTGACAAGAAAATAAACCTTGTTTAAAAAACAGTGGAACCTGCTTATGACACAGTTGTACTGGACGATACTTCAAGTGATTGTGCCAGCAACATTTCTTATGAATCTCACCAGGAAATATTGATTCTGGAAGAAGATATTCAATATTTAAATAATATTCACATTGAAAACAATGATTTATCTACAGTTGAAGATGCTGAGATCATAAGAAATCTTAAAGACAGCTCAATAATTATTACCCCTCTCAAGGCACCAGTCTTGATTAATGGAAAGAAAATTGAGGTTGTTTTGGATTCTGGAGCTGGAGGAAGTGTTGTATCTGAAAAAGCACTTTCTTCAGTGGGTCAGGATTATAAATCAAAACATATGCTTATCACTTCTAAGAATTAAAGATATTATGGCTCTGTTTTGTCCCCAATTAGTAAATACAAAGCTACAGTATTTTTCAAATATAACCATGGCTTTGTAAGAGATATGTGTGACTTTGTAGTTATGAAAAATGATAACTTAAGTAGTTGGTTCATTGTGGTAAATTATATTTTAACCAAATATGGCATTAAGCTTGATCCCTCAAACCAATGCTTCACAATGGGGTTAAATGGGAAAAGAAAATTTTAAATTTCCTCCCCCAAAAAATTATTAAGACCAGGATTGAACACATGTCATTCTGTAGTTCAATATAAAGGAAGATCTACAAAATAAATGCCTTCCCTTCTGTCTGAAATTCACACAGCTTTATTTGGAGAACAAATTTCTGGTGAGGATAAAGATTTCATCATTCAGTAGACAAAATCTTTTCCTATGGCCTTTTCTCATGGGTCACAGGAATTAGGATTGGTAAAAGAAGAAATGAAGCTTTCATTATCTCTCCCATTAACTGAGATACCACCTAGTTTAAAGAGGAAGCCTTATACTTCTTCTCCCACAAAGAGAAAAGATATTGAAGACAATATCTCTACCCTTTTAAAAATGAATATTATTGAGAAGGTACATGACACAATATAGGGGGTGGACTTGCTGGCAAGTCCTCAACCTGAACTCAGATGGAACTCAGGTGGAACTCATACTGAACCCATACTGAACTCTACTTGAACACCCACCTAAAACTGTTCTGCTGAGTGGTGTTCATCCCTGATTGTATGGTTCCTTTATCAATAGCTCAATGTGTGGTCAATCTGTGATGTGTTTGGGTCCAAGGTTGCAGACTCGCTAGCAAGTCCTCCCCCCATATTGTGTGGTGGTAGTTGAAACATCAAAGCATTGTGTTATCTAAACTGTCCTAATTTCTTATGAGAAAGTCAGAGCCAGGTTATGTGGTGATCATAGAGCATTAAATATTTATACTGAAGATGATATCTACCCTTTACCCAGAATTAGCTCTATCCATGCTACCTTACAAGGTGCTAAATATATCAGCTGTTTATATGGTAATAAGGGATATCACCAGGTACCTGTTGAGAAGAATTCACAGAATTTTCTAATGATTGCTACTCATATGGGTATACATAGTTATATTAGGATGCCACTTGGCCCCAAAATTCCCCTTCAGTTTTTCAAAAAGTTATTGATAACACATTCTATCAAGAAGTAATTGAAGGATGGCTGATGTTTTACATTTATAATATCATCATATTCTCTAAAACATTTGAGGACCATCTTAACCACCTGTGTAAAGTGTTCCATAAAAGGAATGAGATAAGTATGACAATTGCCTAGAAAAAATGCTAATTTGGCTTTCATTTTTTGAAAGTGCTTGGTCATGTTGTCTCAGGATTACAGATATGTGTTGACTAGAACAAAGTGGCATCCATACAACAGGTAAAGGCTCCTACTACAGTGCAAGAGATCCAAAGTTTTTGTGAATGTTTGGATACTATATACAATATATTAAAAATTATCAGGTCATAGCATTACCCCTAACCCAATTAACTAGAAAAGATTTTGCTTTTGTCTAAAACAGTGAAAGACAAAGTACTTTTGACACTATGAAACATTTTTTAATGTCAGCACCAATTCTTGCTTTGCCTGACTTTCATCAACCATTTGTTTTATAAACTGATGCCAATTTCATTGGACTTGGTGCTTCTCTCCATCAAAAACAAGTTATTAATGACAAAGTATGAGAAGTAGTAATTTGTTATATTTCAAGAACCTTGAGAAATAGTGAATTGAAATATGGTTCCACTCAACTGGAGTGTTTAGCAGTAGTGTGTGACTTAGAGAAACTAAATTATTATCTGGATTACCAGAAGTTTGAACATGTCACTGACTGCAGTGCAGTGAAATCCCTCTTGAACTTGAAGACACCTAACAGACATATGCTCCGATGGCAGTTAGCTGTTCAAGAATACAGAGGGAGGATGACAATAATTCATAGGGCTGGTATTTTTCACTCAAATGTGGATATTATATCAATGTTACCTTTTCCAAATGATGATTCTAATCCTGAATATTATCCTGAGGATGAAATAGTTCACATTCATGGGATATATGTGGTTGATATGGAGGAGGAGGTATTACAGCTTATTCTGGATTCATATGATAAAGACACTGACTTAAAATAGTTATGTACTATATTAAATGATCCAACAAATGCTTCAATACAAGAATTAATCACAACTCTCCCACCAAAGTACCAGATTTTTTTGGAAAAAGGTAGATTTTCAATTGATGAAGGCTATCTTTATTATAGAAGAAAGTTGAGTAATGTTATAGTTATTCCTCCTTCCATGAAAGAAATTGTCTTAAAAATTTGTCATGATGAAATATTGGAAGGACATTTTTATCTTGAAAAAATAATGATCAGAATTAAGAACACTTCTTGGTGGGCTAATATGTCTGAAGACATCAAAATATATGTTTAATCCTGTGATTATTGCCAGAAATCAAAAATATCAACTGAAAAAGAGCTGGATTGATGCACCATATTGAATCTCCTTTTGAACCATGGCAGATTATAAACATGGACTTTGTAACAGGATTGCCCATTGCTGGGAAAGACAGTTTTAAATCTTCTTGGGTTATTGTGGACAGATTCACAATAATGTGTAAATTCATCACTACTCACAAGGGTGTTTCCAGTAAAGAATTAGCCTTCTTGTGTTGGTCTCATATGTTTAATACTGCTGGTTTCCCAAAGGCCATAGTCTCTGACAGAGACCCTAAATTTACTTCTGAATTTTGGATGTCTCTGATTGATTTTTGTGGTTTTGATCTGAATCTTTCTCCTGCCCATCATCCTCAAGCTGATGGATTATGTCAGTATAGTCTAGTATGTAAGTATGATATAATAGTATTTATTTATAATCCTACTACTTATTGATAAATGATTTATTGATTAAACCTCAGGGGAAGACTAATAAAATAGTTATACTCAAATAAAACTCACAATACTTGGATTTAAATGCGTGCTAGTGGTGGGAAATAGATAAATAGAATATAGTTATAGCTTATATAATGATATTATCAACTTATAAAATGCTTTATAATATATTTCTAAATGTTAATAATTGTATTGAATTGTAGTAAGTAATTGATGATAAATAACCGTCAAAATCCCTCCTTACTTATACCCAAATCCCCTGGAGTGCACAGACCTTCAATCCAGATGATGTCACTGCTATCCCTGGCAATTACAGCACTGTGAGGGCCCATCACCTCCCCATGCCTTCCACTTCAAGCAGATTCAACACCCAGACCTCCAGTAAGAACCCTCCATCACAATTAATGATAACACAGATCTATACCACAAATAGAAAATCCAGATAAAAGCGGATACCATAAAGAAACAGGTAAAATAAGCAATAAAAAAGAGATTTAATGAAACCCAAAGCATATAAAGGAAAAAATTGAAATGTCCAAGCCCCCAATAACATCCCCAAGCATCCATATTAACCCAGCAATGATCTCCCAACCCATAAATCCGTGAATATTCATCCAAGGAAGCAGATTAAGTTGTCCAGACTGAGTGTATGTGCCTGAAATAGATGTTTATTCTTATGTAGGCGTTTTGAGTCCACTGGATACGTCCATATGACCTAAAATAAGCAGAAAAACAAAGGTTATAGGCTATTAAGGGGCTAAACCCCACTTATAGACCTAAATATACATAATATATTGCATATTTCACTGAATATGAGATTTATGTATACATATAAGCTTATGTATGTCAGTAATTACTTCATATCACTTAAGATAAGTATATTATGACTCCATTAACACCTTAATAAGTATTATTAGGCTATGGATAAGCTATTTAAACTACTATAATTTATATAATAGAGTAATAATTATATATATATGTAATATAATCATATATATAATTGTTTTAACCTTATTTTTAAGATATAAGCTTAATTTACTTAAGGTTATCTTATTTTAAGTATAAGAAATACTCAGTCCTACGGATATCTAGGCTGACAGATTAGCTGAGAGAATGATTCAGACTACAGAGGACATGATAAGAAGTTATTGTGACTTTGGCCTTGAGTATAAAGACAATGACAGGTTCACTCATGATTGGGTCACCTTACTACCTGGTCTAGAGTTTGCTTATAATAGCACTGTTCACTTTGTTACTCAAATAAAGCATTTTGAGCTCTGGCTTGGATATTTCCTAATACCCCTGCCCATATTTTCAATAATAAAATACCCAAATTGGATTTACACCCTGGTGTGAAATCTTTTCTTCAAATTCAACAACTTTGCAGAAATGATGCTCAAAAATGTATAGAAAAATCTTTTGAATATGAGAAGAAGAGGTGGGACAGATTCCATAAAGAATACAATTTTAAGAAGGGTGATGAATTACTGATCTCTACAGTCCACTTCAATTTACATAGTAATAACAAATTGAAAGACCAATTTGTTGGTCCATTTGTTTTAAGAAGAATGGTTGGTGATAATTCAGATAAATTTATCATGTACTCTCCATATGACAGGAAAAATCCTCTTTTTCCAATATCTCTTCTGAAACCTTACACATCCAATAGTGATTTATTCCCAAAAAGAAGAGGAAGACAAAAGAAGATCCCTAAGGGAATCACTGAGACAGCAGAAATTGATAGGATACTAAATTAAAGAATCGTTACTGTTGAAAAGGGTACTGAATACTTATTGAGATCCAAGAATAAATCTTCTGAATATGATTCTTGGATACCTAGGAAAGAGATATCTAACCTTCCTTCTCTACTAAAGAAATACAAAAAGAAAAAATCATAGCATTTTTTTATTGTTTTTTAGAGGGAGGGAGTGTCAGCCAGGCTACTAGACTTACCCAGTAAATAATTAATTATTTACTGGGATAGAGCCATGCCTTTATTCCTTATTTTATTTAATTTTACTTACTTTGTAATTTACTTACAATAATTTAACTAATTAAATAATAAGTAAAAAAAGTAAATAATTAAATTAAATGTTACCATATTTCTATCCCCTGACAACTTCCCCATGACATTTTAGAGGTTAAATTAAAATATATTAATACTGAATATGAAATTCAAATTAATACAACTTACAATTGACATTTATATAAAATTTAAAATAAATCAAATAAATTGAGTTATACAGTAAATACACTAGATTGGTACATAATTTATAGAAAAACTTTAATATTTGCAATATCTAATTTTTGAATTCTCTCTTTCTCTCATACTCATTTATATAAATTTTTGAATTGGTAGTTTCTCTCTTTTTTGCCTATATAAAGGCCTCTCATTCTGTCTTATTTTCTTCACTCCTTTCTCACCTTACAAATTTATTATATTTATATAACACAACTTAATTACTACTAGTACTACTTTAGTATTTACATCTATGTACTTCTAAGTTTTTCAAGTAATAATAATAATTATCCTTTACATCTTTCATTTAGTATTAAATTTATAAAGAAAAAAATTATGTACCTTTTGAAATATTGAGTTTTCCATCCTTCACCACCATTGGACTGCCGTTAAATCTTCTAGACCAGAAGGAACCCTCTGAAAGTTTCCTAGAAGATTTTAATGGTCCTATATGAATACTGTAGTAAAAATCCAATAAGTAGTAAAGTATAACTCAATATAAGGGTCTCAGTAACTTTAATATCACTAACTATAATTGGGTTACACTTTTATAGTTGGTAGAAAAATAGATATAATAATACATATACTATTCAAAGACTTTTAAGAGTACTAAAGATATGTAATGTAATTGTAATGGTTATATGTCTTAATTGTAAAGATAAAGAATGTAGAAAATAAGATCAAAAACCCCCTCCTTTTATACCCAATAATTCTCCAATGTGTCCTCCTGATTTACCAATCCTATATATGGCTAATGACACCTCATTCTAGCTAATACACTTGTCCATCAACATAAGGTATGACCAATAAAACAATAAGAAAGATTTCACCTGCAAAAATTCTGGAGTATTAGGGATAATCCATCAAAATAAAAGAATAAGAAAAAAAGCGAGTATATGTGTGTAATATCTTAAAATAAAAGACTAAAAAAAAAGGATAACTCTTATTATTACACATTATTAAGGGAAATTAACAGTAGAAATGAAGGTTTTAATTGTTCCAAATTACTACATGAAATACCCATTCAATTATGACCAATATTGACCAAAAAATCACTGAGAAACCCAAAAAAGGACATGAGATGTGGGGTAACTGGATGCAGTCCTTGGCAGGCACTTGCACATGTAAATCCTTGACTAATTTGTGAAAATTTAAACATGGTAGTGAATTTATGGTGCCAATTTTGAGATTATTAATGAAATTAGTGCATCTAATGAGGTCAATGCACTTTTAATAAAATTAGGACACTAAATAAGCACCTGTGGCCTATTTTAGTGTGTTTCCCCATAGCAGGTGTACCATGTGGGTTAATAAAAGTGTGAAAATTCTAAATTTGCTAAAAACGAAGCTATTCATGTGGGAAAAATGCAGGCAGTATGTGGCCAGTACACAGAAGCCATTTCTGACATAAAAAACACAAAATTTGAAAAGTGTTTTTAATGCATTTTAGTAGCCAAATAAATATTTCTAATTAACACAAATTGATCTGTCATTGCGCATTTTTAATATTATTAAATTTATAGTGCATATATTCAACTTTTAAGTGATTTAAAATGCAATTCTTGTTTTTTCCATAAAACATAGAAAACAACAGCTTTAAGTCTAATTAAAAGTTATGTAGTCTTATGTTCAAGGTTCTTAAGCTTACAATGACATATTCCAACTTAATATTAAGTACAAAATACTCATAAAAGGTGGATATATGCCAGTATATAAGGTATTATAATGGTATAAATTGTATTTAATCATTAATTTCACTTATGTATACAACTAGTGTAATTTTATTTATTTTTCCCATGTCTACTACATGTCTTTAAGATAATTTATATGAATTTTTCACTCAGTCCTGGGAATATACATGCTGAAAATTTCTTTAGGAATTTTTCTATCCTAACCTTTGTTTTAATCTTGTTTTTACTTTTCTATAAAAAAATCAGAAGCATCTACAAATTTTTAAATCTGATGACTCAATAAGAATGTCCTTGTTGTATCATTTAGTGGTGCTTTTTTTAATATATTCTCTTAAGGACTTTGAGATGGATCCTTACTTATTTAATTTAGCTTTTCACTTGTAAATTGTACACTAATTTTTCATTTGGCACAATAAAAGTGAATACTAGATCATAAATGAAAAATCAGTTAAGTCAAGAATGATTAATCATTATTTTTTTTAGTCAACTGACTGAAAATAATGACAAGGAAGGAGCTTGGACAAAGGATGCACAGGATTAAAAGGATAAATGAGATGAAAAAAGGTTTTTGACTGGTAACAGGTTCAAATACTCAACTTTATTTATCTCACTCTCAGATCCACAATAATTATGATAGGAGAATGATGAAGTAGGAAGGCTAATATATATTAATTACATCCAGGAACTGGTAATTCATACACATGATAATTCTTAAGAAAAAGCTAAGGAATATTATTATAAGCATAATAAAAGACTAGGGTGTCTTGAAAACATAAATTTTTGACATCTCTGTATGGTATAGTTTAGAATTTCCTTGTTCATGGTTATCTACCAAAGAAATGATTTATTTCTTGGGTGTTTCAATATTAAAAAAAGATCTGCAACATATTTTTTTGATGTCATGTTTGATAATCCCTTATGCATGTCTTTTTGTCAGATTCTGGAATATTTTGTGTATATTAAGGAGCCATCTTATGAAATGCCATTGCACAAAACAAAACAAAGCAAACCTATGTAAAATAAAGTTTAATATCCAATTGAATTAAGACATTTCATTCCCAGATAATGTGATAATAAAGAACTGAATCTAGCTGTTACTTGACTTTTGTTTATTATGAATAATTGAACTTAATTTCTATTAGAAAAACAGTAATAAAAATAAGACAATCTTTTAAGAACTTTATTTGATTGATGGACTCAACAATTTGGTGATATTCTTACTTTCTCGCAGTCTAATAGAGATATTTATCTTTATATTTCTTTAATAATGGATGAAGAAACCACAGGGGGTAGAAAGTGGCAACCATATGTTAGGTTCAGTTCACATACTGAATTGATTCAATTTAGTATGTGAAATTATCCCAAAATCTGGTTGCCATTTTTTCCTTTTGTGAAAATTTGTGCAAAAAAAATTATTATTTATACTTAAAAGATAATCATGATTTTTCTTCTATTTTTTTCACACAATTCTCATCTTGTAACTGTAGATAATCAAGTACTCATATCTTCTATGAAAGGTAATATTGGATGAGAAAATATACCAGAAAAGGTTTATTTTGTACTGAGTAAAGCTATTATGAAAAGCTTATGTTTGCTTTGTACAACAGCCACTTTTAATCTAAGTAATTCAATAGGATACTTGACATTGAGATATCTAGATTATCCTTGAAAGTTATGCTTTTTCAAATCCCATACATGTAATAATGACTAAGTAGAGTAAATAATTTGTGGGTGGCTGTTAACACCTTAGAGGGAAGACTACTACTAGCTCTAACACTAGCCTAAGACAGGACTGAATATTCTGATACAGAAGTGAGACTAATACAACTGAATATGTTGAGGCTTCCAACAGTGAGGATTAAAATTATGGAAAACTAAGAAGTAACTGGATTAATAGATAAGTTGTCCAATGAGGAGCACCCCAAAGTTTTTACCTCATAAAACCCCCCTATGAAATATCCCTTTCTTTTACCTATTAAAATGAATAGTTCTCATAGCTCTCCTACTCATTGCTTCTCAACCCAAATCCTAACATTACCCCCCCTTTTATCCTTCCTGCTCCCTTTGCTCCTTCTCAAAGTCCTTCAAATCTCCCTTAGTTTCATCTAAGTTCTCTACTGGTTCCAAAGACCTATCTCCTACATTATAACCTTTCCAGTGCACCAAATACTGAACCTTCCCCCTGTAAATCTGCTTAGAAATAATCTTTTCTACTTCAAACTCCGCTTCATTTCCTACATAAACTGGTGCCAGAGGTTCTTCTGGGAACCCTGGTTTCTTATCTTCTTGGCACTTTGTGAGTAATGAAATATTGAACACTGGGTGCACTTTTTTCATTGAAATTGGTAGCTCCAGTTTGAATGTTTAGTCAGATATCTTGCGCTTGATCTTAAATGGGCTTACATTTTTGTGATCTAACTTGGAACTTGGGAAAAGTGTGGAAAGAACTTTAATCTTAGCTAAACCTTTTCTCCTACCTATAGAGCCTAATTCTGGGTATTCCCTTGATCATGATGGCACTTCATTGAATTTTGAGATAATTTGAGCACTGCTTCTAACTCTTGATATTTACTCAGAATTTTCTGAATCTGCTCTCCAGCTTCTAGAACTTAAAACATGGATGGGGTTACAATTGAGAATTTTGGATGGTATCCATAGTTGGAATAGAAAGCTGAAATGACTGTTGAATCATGTTTCCAGTTTTTGTATGAGAGTTCATCCACTGGTAGTAGCTTCACCAAATCATCATGCTGATAGTTAATTAAGTTTTTGCAAGTATTTTTTAATTGCCTTCTTCACTATCTCAGATTTACCATCAGTTTTCAGAATCCATGCTTTTGACAAAATGGGCTTAATTTTTAGTAGCTCATGCATTTCCTTTAACAACTTAGAGTTGAAATTACTTCCCCTATCTGATACTATACTTTCAAGAAATACATGTAACTTCCAGACATGCATCACCATAGAATATGAAATACCCTTTGATGTAACTATGGTAGTGGTTGGGACAAAGTGTGCCATCTTTGTGCAGCTGTCAACTACTGCGAAGATGGGATTCTTTCCTTGTCACTTGGGTAACTCTACTATAAGATCATAAGAGAGTAACTTCCATGGCTGATTGGGTATGCTTAATGGGGCTAGTTGTATAACTTTTGGGCTGACTGTATTCCTTTTGTAAGAGCCACATGCCACTATATAGTGCTGAACATATGCCTTCATGGACTTCCAATAGAAGCTGGGATTTACCAGCTCTACTTTCTTCCACATTTTGAGGTGTCCCACCAATTTGGAGTTTTGCCTTGACTTGACCACCTGCCTCTTGAGCTCTTCATCATTTGGAACCACTTTCTTCCCATTCCAATACAGTTCTTCCCCTTCAAGGTGATACTCTTCTAATACTTTCTTTAATAATACCTCCATAGATAAGATAGCCTTTACTAACTCCTACACTCCCTTGTCCTTTTCCTGCCCCCTCCTTACCCATTCCATCAAATCCCCATCTTCCAATTCCACCTTATCTAGGATTACCCTCTCTTTATGATCCCCCTTCAACAAGGTTGCACCAATAGTATGCAACTAGTTTGGTGCTTGGAGCAAGTCAGTATGTTGTGATAAGTCATCAGGTTTTCCACTTTTCTTCCCTTGTAAGAATCAAACTACAAAACTAATGCTTTTTAGAAGTTCTTCCCAGAAAGTCAACTTTTTAGTGGTCAGGAAGATTTCCAAGTTTTTGAGATCTTTGTAGATAATTACTTGTAAACAATGTGGTCCTCCTTCTAAATAGTCGCTCCAGGTGCATACAGCCTCTACTAGTTCCAATAGCTCCTTACCATATATTTCATAGTTTGATTTTGTGCCTAGAAGTATAAGTGAAAAAAATGCTACTGGGTGTAAGACATTTTCAGCATCATATTGCGATACTTCAATTCCTAGGACAAATTTTGAGCAGTCACATTCTAGAACAAATGGAATTAGTAAGTCTGGGACACCAAGAGTAGTGGCCATCACAAATTTTCTTTTCAGGTAGTCAAACACATCATTTTGACTACTTTTATAAATGAATTTGGCTTCCTTCTTTGTGAGTGTGTGGATTGTTTGTAAAATGTGGGAGTAAATTCCAATAAAGTAGTGGTAAAAATTTGAAAAACCTAAAAATTACTGGAGACCCTTTACTGATGCTAGTGTTGGCCACTCTGTTACTGCTTTTTTTCTCCTGCTCCATTTGCACCATATTATTTGAATTTATCATCCCCAAGTAGTGGTTTTCACTTACTTAGAAGACACATTTTTCTGGTTTTAACCATACTTGCACTTCCCTCAAGCACTGCAAAACATCCTTCACACATCTCTGGTGATCCTCCATTTATCTGGAGTAAACTAAGATGTTGTCTAGATAAACTTCCAAATTTATCCCTAATCTATATCTGAAGATGCTATTGGTGAAGTGTAGGAAAGTGGAAGGCACATTACAAGGACCAAACAGCATTACTGTTGGTGTATGCTAGTACTTAAGTACGATTTAATAGTATATATTAATGGTCCTACTACTTAATAATAAATTATTTATGGATTAATCCTCAGGGAAAGACTAATAAAACTATTATACTCAATTTTTAACTCACAATATTTGGATTAGTGTGTTCTAGTGGTAGAAAATAGACTAAAAAAATATAGTTATAGCTAACATAAAGATATTATCAATTTATAAGGGCTTTAAAATATATTTTTACGTGCTTAATATTGTTTAATATTGTTTAATTGATGTGTATTAAGTAAGTTATTTTTAATAGCTGGCCAAATCCTCCTTTACTTATACTGAGATCCACTGGAGTGCCCAGACCTTCAATCCAGATGATGTCACTTCTATCCCTAGAAATTAAAGAAATGTGAGGGATCATCACCTCCCCATGGTGTTCACTTCAAGAATTTTCACCACCCAGACCTCCAGTTAGGGCCTTACATCACAATTAATGATATCATACAACCATGCCATAAATAGGAAAAACAGATAAAAGCAGATACCATAAGGAAACAAGTAAAATAGCTCATCCAAAGAGAATAAAATAAAACCCAAAGCATATAAATGAAGCAAATAAATTATCCAAGCCCTCAATAACATCCCCAAGACTCCACATTGACCCAGTAATCATATCCCAACCCATAAATCCATGAAAATCCATTAAAGGAAGCAAATTAAGTTGTCCAGACTGGATATATGTGTCTGAAAAAGGTGTATATGCTAGTTTAGGTGTGGTAAGTCCTTTGAAAATATCCATATGACCTAAAATGAGCCAAAAAATAAATCTTAAAGGCTATTTAGAGGTTTAAACCTGCATATAGACCTATATATACATAGTATAACTGTCAACCTGCTTATTCCAAGGACTGAGTAAAAGTTTCATGTTAATTATGTAAAAAACATTTATTAAACATTGTAAAAAAAGGTATACAAGCTGTATACATAAGTGAAATTAATAATTAAACACAATATATGCCATTAAAATACCTTATATACATGCATATATCAACCTTTTATAAGTTGTATGTACTTAATATTAAGTTGAACTATGTCAGGGAAATCTTAAGAACCTTAATCATAAGGCTATATAAATTTTAGGTAAACTTAAAGCTGTTGTTTTTAATGTTTTATGGAAAAAATAAGAAATGCACTTTAAATCACTTAAAAGTTGACTATATGGGCTATAAATTTAATAATATTAAAAATGAGCCTTGAAAGATAATCTGTCTTAATTAGGAATATTGATTTGGCTATTAAAATTCATAAAAATAACTCTTTTAAACTTTTGTGTTTTTCATGCCAGAAATGGATTCTGTGTACTAGTCACATACTGTCTGTATTTTTCCCATGTGTATAGCTTCAATTTTTGAAAATTTAGAGTTTTCACACTATAAGTACCTCACATTGTATGCCAAATATGGGGAAACACACTAAAATAGGCAACAGGTGCTTATTTAGTGTCCTAATTTAATTATTAGTGCATTGACCTTATTATATGCACTAATTTCATTAGCAACCTCAAGATTGGCCCCTTTAATTCACTACCACACTTTAATCGGCCTATTTAGTCAAGGATTTACCTGTTCAAGCATCTTCCAAGGTACTTCATTTAGCTACCCCACATTTCACATCCTTTTTGGTTTCTCAGTGGTCTCTCAGTCAATATTGGTCATAATTGGACGGGGATTTCACATAGTAACTTGGAATAATTAGCCCCTTAATTTCTAATGTTAATCGCCCCTAATATTGTGTTAAATTAAACGTTATTGTTTCTTTTTTTAGTCTTTTATTTTAAGATATTACGTGCATATGACTTTATTTTTGCTTATTCTTTTATTTTGATGGGTTTTCCCTATTACTCCAGGATTTTGGGAGGTGATATCATTTTATTTATGTTATTGGTCATTCCTTATGTTGATGGGAAGGTTTATTAGCTGGATTTAAGTATAATTGTATATGTATAGGGTTGGTAAATCAGGGGAACACATTGGAGAGTTATTTTATATAAAAGGAGGGGTTTTTTGGTCTGATTTTCTATATTCTTTATCATTACAATTAAAACATATAGCCATTAAAATTAAAATACATTTCATTATTACATTTAACGGTTTTTGAATAGCGTTTTTAGTATTATATCTATTTTTCTACGAACTATAAGATTTTAACCCATTTATCATTAGTGAGATTAAATTACTGAGAACCTTATATTGAGTTATATTAATAATTATTGGATTTTTACTACAGTATTCATGTAGGACAATTTAAATCTTCTAGAAAACTGAATAATCAAGCTATTCACCTCTCTTTACTTGAACTTAGCCTGGAAATGGGGGAGGGGACCTTTTCTCAAGAATTCTGTAGGTTATCTTCTAGTAAGTCAAAATTCAAAGAGGTTACAAATAAATCCCTATAGAAATATTTGGATAATTAAAACAGGTTGGGGTCACTTAATATAGTGATTTCAGAAAATAAATCCCTGTTATATAATAAAATTGTGATATTGAATCATTAATTTTACTACTAATTGAAGATAAACTGTTCTTAGTAGAGATCTGTCAATATACCAATTAAATTTGTGATCTTTGCAGATAGTAAACCAAATATTAAAAACTGATTGATTAATTCTTTTTAAAAGGACTCTAAATCCTTTTCTCTTGGTTTGCACAACTCAATTGATATTTAAAAATAATATTACTTAAAAATTTCTTTTTTAAATATAAAAAGACAGCTACATTTTGTAGAACTCTTAAATTAAGTGACTACATAAAAGCATTTTTGACTTTTGGCACTTATAAATTCACTATAAAACCTACAAGTAAGCAATTAATTGACATAAGTATTGTTATACTATACTGATAAAACTCTTTTTGAGGTTTTTAATACTGATATCTGAATTTTTTGATTAAATTACACTTAAAACATGTGTGGCAAGGATGAAATTATGAGTAATAAGATAAAGCCTTATAAATTGAGACCTAGATCTGATAGACCTGTTACAGGAAATTCAAAAGGAGGTAAAAGTATCTCCCACAAACAGCAACACTCCACAGATGACTATGGAGGAAAGGGAAAGGCTCCTAAATTAAATAACAATAAAGAAGTCAAGAAATACATTACAAGAACAAATTAACTCCCTTTCAAAACTTCTAAACATTCTCACAATAAAAGTCAAAAACATGGTAGACCAGATGAATAATCTGAAAAAAGGAGAAGCTCTGGGACTTATAGAAGTCAATCAAGCATTGGTAGGCCTAAAATCTTAGCCAAATTCAGTAGTTTACAACTCTTCCATGGTTGTGACAGAAGTACCTCCAGCTCAAAATCAAGAAGAGGAACAAATAATAATCATGATAAAATGGAAATGGTACTGGTACCCTCAAAACCACAACCATCCTCCTCACCAGGGTTCCAGAAGTCACCCTTACAGGTGAAAGGGAAAGAGAGGCAGGGGAAGTGGAATAAGACCTTGGTAGTCATCCATCCTCTCATGGTCAATTATATGATACTAATAATGAATTAATCATAGGTAATGAAATTGATAAGGATGTATTTAATATAGTTGATAATAATCTTAAGGATTATTCATTTGAATATAGCATTCTGGATTAATCTTTAAATGATGACAATGTACATAGTTTTATTGAAAACATGGATAATACTAGGAGCATTAAAATTGAACTAAACAAATTAAATCTTGAGTCAAATAATAACAATGAGTCTTCTGAGTTGTACACAGATAAATTGAATATTTCTTGAAAGTAAATCCAATGGAATTGAAAATCATAAGCAAATTATTATTAAGAATTGAAATATTAGAAGAATTCTCTAGAGAGTCTAAAATTAATTTAGAAAGTGTATTACTAAACCTTAAAAAATCCTTGAGTACTACTTTCAATATGATAATGGTCCTTGAAAATTCAAATAATGAATTTACAATTGAAGATGAAAAATTAAACTCGGATCTTCAGATTTTATACAGTAAATTAGAAAATTTTCAGAATATAATGGCTACGATTGAGGGAAAGGTAAAATTGTCTTTTTCAAATGTAAATGATACTTTATCACATGTACTTGTAATAAAAGATAGAGTAGAGAGATTAGAAATAGAAGTAGCTAATACTTTAAAAATTACTGACATAATAAATGACAATACCTCTTATGTAGAGAATAAACCCCTTCATATGAATCATTCATATGAAAAACCAATTATTGAAAAAGAAAATAGTGTCATGGAATTTGAGAGTTAAAAATCAGTAAAGGATGAAATACATGATCATCTATTTAAATAAGTGACTCATTAAATATTCCTCAGGTTAAGGAAGTCAGAAATAACCAAAAGAACTTCACAAATTTAAATAAGTACCCTTCTTTTGATGAGGATTCAAAATCTGATTGGAAACAATCCATAAAAAGAATTGATAACTTACAATTTTCATACAAATTACCTGATGAAAAAATTATATCAAAATTAATATCTTTATTTACAGATGTGGCCTTAATATGTATTGCCTCTTTATTGAGTGAGCAAATTACTTACTCCTGGATTGAATTAAGGGCACTAATTGAAAGGTAATTTGGTGGCCCGAAATTTAGAATCACTCAATAAAGATTGTATGAGAAAACCAGATATAATCTGAATTCTGGGAATAAACCAATGGTATTTTTAATGAATTTAATAAAAAGCATGAAAGCCATGGATCAAAAAATGAATTATGATTAGTGGAAAGAAAAAATAATATATAAATTGCCTATATCAGTCAGAGACATTAGGAGGTATCAAAATTAGAAATCATCTATTTCAAAATACCTCTTTTTTCTACCAAATTAACCATGATTATCTTTTAAAATATGCCATATTGAGCCCCCAAAACACTTTTATACTTAGAATTAATGTCAAGTTTTTGGTTTTCTTTTTGTGTTTTTTAATAACTTTTAAATAATTAAACATTTCCAACTTTAATACCCCCTATTATTGTAGCTAAAACTGAAACCATCAGAGATACTTCTGGGTTTATTAATATGTGTAATGAAATATTATTGAACCACAAATATGAGACAAGGTATAATCATTATAAGCACAATTTTGAGGTAGTAAAACCTCTCACAAATAAGTTACCAGTGGAGAAGAAAAAAACTTCAGCTCCTCTTGTTCCTTAGAAACAAGAATGTAAAACTTCCTACAAATGTAATGAGCCTTGGGTAGAAGGTTATACTTGTAAGAAGAGAATAAATGTTATTAAGAACTCACAAGATTCCAAAATAAGTAATCATGTAGATAAAAAGGAGGAGTCTAGTGAGGTTTTTAAAAGTAACATTTCTTACAGTGATCATTAATATGAGATATTTGTATTAGAATAGGATATAATGTTCCTGAATGATGCAATATCTCACACAAATTCATCTTCAACTTCCATTGAGGAAGCTGGAATAATAAAAGATGTAAATCATGATACTTACAATATCTCACCTATTAGAGTACCTTTTATTATGTGTGGAAAATAAATGAATGCCATTCTTGAAAATGGGGCTGCAGGTAGTTTAGTTTCTGTTAATACCTTAATTAAACTTGATAGTAAATATAAAGAGAAACTGGAATCTGTACAGGAAAACAACTCAACAGTTTATGGTTTAGTATTATGTCCAATTGGAAAATAAAAAACTGCTTTATTCATCAAAAATAATAATGGATATGTAAGGACAGTATGTGAATTTTTAGTAATGGATAATAATAATTGAAGTGATTGGTTTATTATTAGAAATGACTTATTGACCAAATTCGGCATCAAACTAGATCCTGAAAATATTTGCTTTAAAATTGGAGTAGATGGAAAAAGAAAATTCAAGATTTTTTCCAAAAATTCAATTTATTCAATTGCTCCAAAAGAAGAACAACTCCAGGGTGGAAGACTTGCTTCTGAAGGGGTTGAATTGGAAAATGAAACTCAAAAGGCCTCTTTCAGCCCTCAACTCTCAAAAATTGAAGAGGACAATATTTTGGGATTGATTAAGTCTTATCCTATGGCATTTTCTCATGGTTCAAATGAACTAGGATTGGTTAGAGACCATGGGATGAAAGTCTCCTTAAGTTTTGATTTGGATAATATTCCTGGAAGCTTAAAAAAGAAACCTTACCCAGATTCTCTGGCAAAAAGTAAGGACATTGAAGACAACATTAAGATGTTGTTAGAAATGGGTATTTTTTAAAAAGTAGACACAACACCTAATTATTGTGTTATTTCACAAGTTTTAATCTCTTATTAAAAAGATAAGGCAAGATTATATGGTTATTTCAGAGCTCTGAATACACTCACTGTGGATAATATTTACACTCTCCCAAGGATAGCTTCTATCCATTCTACTTTAAAAGGAGAAAAATATATTTCCTGTCTGGATGGGAACAAAGGTTACCACCAGATACCTGTGCAAAAGAATTCTCAGGATTTTTTACTCATAACCACACACATAGGAATATATAATTATGTGAAAATTCCTTTTGGCCCAAAAAATTCTGCTTCAGTCTTCCAAAAATTGATAGATTGTGTTTTCATCAGGAAATGGTTGAAGGATGGCTTATAGTTTATATTGATGGCCCCATAGTGCTTTAAAAACATATGATGAACATTTAAATCACCTGAAAATATTATTTCAAAAAGTGGATGAAATTAATATGACAATTGCATTGAAAAAATGTAAGTTTGGGTTTCAATCCTTGATAGTACTTGGAAATTTTGTCAGCCAGGAATAAGAAAGAGCTGACAAAATAGTTAATAAAGATTGAATAAAAGTGAAAAGAATGTAGAAACAGAGATATATGAATATAGGGAAGTAGGAACAGCAAGCAAGTAAGATGCAGGAAGATAAGGGAACAGGAATATGCAGGAAAATACAAATGCAGGGAGATAAGGAAGCAGGGAAAGTATGCAGGCAGATAAAGATACAGGAATAAATGCAGGAATATGCATGTAAGCAGATAAAGATGCAGGAATAAATGCAGGAATATGCATGCAAGCAGATAAAGATGCAGGAATAAATGAAGGAATATGCATGCAAGCAGATAAGAAGTCAGGTGTACATATAAAGGAATGCAGGGTTGCTTAAAACATGGATGAGTAAACACATGTAAATAGTATGAATGAAATAAGATATAAGGAGGTGATTTCCTCTGGAAATCACCATCTGCTTTTACCACAACTTAAACCTGATACTTTTAGTATTATTGAAGTTACTACTGTTGTAGTCTCTTGAGTCTTAATAATTAAATATCATTACAGCTATATTGAGTGAGGTCCACTGCATAGGTTAATATATTTATTATTAGCTTCCCCTTATCATTTAATATAAATTCAATATTATATTATTGATATTGTATCTTAAATAGGTAAGCTCTATTCCTCAGTCGATTATAAATATTGATATCTTATTCCTGGTTCCCAACTTGTTGATTAATTCAAGTAAGAATTGCAGAAGCATAAGTACTCTATTTTAATATATTGTTTTAATAACTTACTAGTCCGGGTAACTTATTTACATACTTTAGTTTGGAACCTGGTTTATATTTTATATAAACAGACGTGGGAATAACTATACATAGTATTTAAATATTGTTATAACACTAAATTGAGTGAGTTATATTATTATATAAACAGTACCTGGTTTATAACATATAATCAAAGTTATAAATAGTGTGGGATTTTATATTATAATATTATACCTAACCTTGGTTTAGTTCTATTCAGACCTTAGTGCTGCTGATAAGACTTAATTATACCTCTTACAGTGACTCAGGCCTGACAAATTTTATATCTGGATTACACATTTGTGTTGACCAGAATAAAGTGGCAGCAATAAAAAACATTATTATACCTAGGAATGTGAAAGATTTTCAAAGTTTTTTAGGTATGTGTGGATATTAAAGGCAGTATATAAAAAACTACCAATCTATTGCAGCTCCTTTAACAACATTAATCAGGAAAAATGAGGCTTTCATTTGGAGTAACGAAAGACAACACGCCTTTGATAAATTAATTGATTGTTTAATGTCAGCTCCAACATTGGGACTGCCATATTTCAACCTCCCTTTTATCTTGTATAATGATGCAAGTTTTACAGGTTTAGGCACTGCTTTACAGAGAAAACAGATAATTAATGGTAAAATATCCAAATTAGTTATCTGTTATATATTTAGAAACTTAAGAAAAACTGAATTAAGGTATGGTGCTACTCAATTGGAGTGTTTAGCCATTGTGTGAGCCCTGGAGAAATTTCATTACTATCTGGAAGACCAGAAATTTGAATTTACTACAGATTGAAGTGCAGTAAAATCATTACTAAACATGAAAACACCTAATAGACACATGTTTAGATGGCAACTATCTTTACAAGAGTACAGAGAAAGGATGACAATCACCCATTGAGCAGGAACATTGCATTTTAATGTGGATTTTTATCCAGAAGTCCTTTGCCAAATAATACTGACAAACCAGCTTATGTGCCTGAAAATGAGATAATACAAAAATAAGGGGGCATCAGTTCTTGAAAATCTACACTTAACTTAAGTGCATATTTCAAAGCAAATCAGCACTTAAACTTTTCAAAAAAGTCACTTATTTCAAAAAGGGTGCCAGTTATGACTTCAAATCAGCACTTTTTTCCTGATTTTTTTCACAACCACAAGTTGGACACATCATCCCTTCCTTACCCACCCCATCCTTTTCACATGAGATATGCAGACCTTTATCCTCTTATCAATCCTTGGCACACACTCCTCACTGAGATTTGAAACATTTTATTGTAACATTTTAACCAGGCATGTGTTTTTCCTTCTTTTTTTATATTTTCATAGTCTTAACCTCTTTTCTTGTAACATACCAGTTTAAAAATTTCTCCCAGAAAATCCAACACTCAAAGGCCACTCAAAAAAATGCTAAATCACAAAGGTTTTCCTGTGATGCAAGCCCCTCACCAGAGAAATAAAAGTCTGGAAAGCTAAAAAAGGATGATTATCTAATCATCATCAACTTCCTCAAAATTAAATCAAATTATGATGTGTGTTCTGGATGTGAGAAGTCTGTTTGAATTGGACATCCACCTTCATCAAAGGTCAATGGCTTCTTTTTAATGGAAAATGAAGTAAAAAATGTAACAAAAGTGAGAATAAACATCAATCCTAATCAAGTGAAGGAGAGATTCAAAAATTATCAATCCAAATACAAAAAGGCTCATTTTTCTTCCACTTCCACTGGCTTTGGTATTGATGATGATGATTTGGAGATTTTAATTACTACTGTTTCTGAAAATCTCAATATCATGTGTCCTTTCTATGAGGAAATGGATGATCTTTCTGGTTCCCGAGTTGATTTCAACCCTTGGTTTATACACAATACTACTAAGGATATGCCCTCTGGATCTCAAGAAGCCAATAATACTCCCAACACACCTGAAACTCAAGGACATTAATCCCCTCTAGCTTATAACAACAGTTCACCTGAAGATGATCCCAACTATCAAGTGTAACAATTATTTTGGAGTAGATCTGAGTCCTCAGAGCCCCAAATATTTAATTTATATTTACTTTCTCTTTTTCTTCAATTCTTTGCTAAATTTCTCATTCTTTCTTTTCTAGTCTCCTCCTACTCAAATTCAAATTTCTAAAAAGAATAAAGATTCCATAAATGAGAATCCTGCTTTACAAGATGCTTTAGATGAGCTTTCTAAAACCTCTAGCTCAAACTCCAAACTAAAGCATTGGGCTTCAACTTCAATGAACTTGAATAATCTTTTAAAACGTGGTAATACTTCAACCACCTCTTTGTCCTCCCTTGATGATTTTTTTGAGAAAATAAATATAAGTAAGATTCAGTCACTTTATATCTTCTTCAATAACATATTTATTTTTTTCTATTCAATTTTCTCAGCTAAATTCTCTATTGCAAAAAATTCCCTTGACTTTGAGAAGATGGAGTTTGATAATATGCTAATGAAAGATGAACTTTCCTTAGATTTGGAGAAAAAAATTTTTTTCTTCAATCAAATTTTGAAAAGGCTAAATTTGAGGTAAAGGAGATGGAAAGAGCTCACCTTTGCTTGAAGAAAACAAAAGACCATGAATTTAAAAGAGAAATGGCCAGTTGTGAATTGGAAAAACAAGAAAGTTTTAAAAAAAAAGAATTCATTACAGAATTTATAAAAAATGGCCAATCATATGAGGATATTAAACAGTTACTTGACTTTTTTAATTGACTTATTTTATATTTGGTTATTGGTTTGGGAATGACTTTGATAGTTACTTTTTATCTTATCAAGAATAGTTATATCATGAGATTCTGATAACACCATTTTTCTTTACTGGACTCTAAAATATTGCACTTTTGGAGTTAAAGATGGTAAAATAATACTGACACTTGAGCAAAAATCCTCATCACCAACATAATTTTATCATATCACCACAAATTTGCATTTCTAAATAGAGCCAAGTCATCAAAATTGTATATCTGTTTGAAAAATTTTGCAATACCCTCCCCTTAATTTTATTGAAGCAAGGGGTGAGTATCACCAAGTTTTTCTAAGTCATCAATTTTCCATGTCAGAATTGAAAATTTGGAAATACATTCCCCTTCATTTTATTGAAGTAAGGGATTAAAATCAGAAAAATTTAATATAAGTCCATAAATTAATTAATGAATAAATAAGATAAATCAAATTCACTAGTTTTAAAGTAATGACAATTCCTCAAGTCAAAATGTGGACCAAGTCTAGAAACTAATTTTGAGACTTTCCACAGGTATAGGCAAGATGAGCCCCATGAAGCAATCTAATGTTATCATGATTACTTTTTATACAACACAAGGTCATTGGCCCACTACTTTATTTTAGTAAATTGAAATAGCAGATTTATTTATTAAAAATTTATGAAAGAATAAAAAATATTTGATGACTTTAAAGATCCTCATACTGTTTTGATATACCTAAAGTTTTATCTGATTTATTAATTTTACCTTCTTTTTTTACCTTATTTATCCTTTGGATTAGCTTTTGACTTATTAGGAACAAGCAGACAAAATGAGTAAAGTTGTGAAAAGATTCCAAACCTGGAGGAGCTTTTGTTGTTTGTATATTATTGTGAAAAGAGTTCCAAACTCTTTTAATGATTCCATTTCCAAATCCAAAATTGATTATAAACCTATGATCAGGGAAATATAAACTGTGTCCTTTTATTTTAGCAGGTGAATGAATAGGTTGTCCAGTAATAGGATTGATATAAGAGAAGATCCCTAAAGTAAGATAATTTTCATCATTTGAATTGGTATGTATCTTGTTACAAAATCCAGAATGAGTAATTAAAACGTTTGAAAACAATAGATACTCATTTCTGATTTCTTCCCATTCCAAGTTACACCAATTTGGAATTCCAACTTTGGTTGCAAGCTTGTGATTTTTTTGAAAAGCTTTATTACAGAGTTTTTTAAGTCATAGAGCAAGAAAAGAATTAAAGGAAGGTGAGGAGTCCCATTTTTGAAAATCATTATCTATTTCTGCTTTAGGTAAATTTTAGAGAAGATAATTGATGCCTATAGAATTAAACTGAATGAACTATATTAAGAATCAATCAATAAAATTATTATACTTTCCAAGTGAATATCCTTTAATAAATCTAGTCTCCATCCAAAACCAATCATGAAACCACCAAGAAAATTCTCATTCCTTATTGGTAAGCAAACCAAAACCATTTTATATTTTTAAGGAAAGCTTTTGGTCTAGAAGTTTTTATGGTGGTCCAACAGCCATGAAAGGTGAGGAAGACTCAAGATTTCAAAAGAGGTATGTATTTTTTATCTTTATATTTTAATACCCAATGAAAACTTTAAAAAATATTATTATTATTACTTTAAAAGCTTAGAAGTATGCAGATGTAAATACTAAGGTAGTAATAGTAGTAATAGATGTGATTTGTGTATATATAATAAATTTGTAAAATAAGAATGGAATGAAGGAAAACAGCCAGATTAAGAAGCGTTATATAGGCAAAAAGGAGAGAAACTACAGAATCAAAAACTCTATATACATGGGTATCAAAGAAGGAAAAATTCTATAATTAGACACTTCAAATATTAAAGTTGTTCCATAAAGAATGTAACCATATACTGTATTTAACTGTATATGTCCATTGTATTTTATTTATTTTAATTTTCTGTAAATTTCAAAGTAAAAATAAAAATATTTGATTTGATATTTATTATTTTTAGTTTTCTCTTCAGCTTTCATGAGGATGCTGTCACAGAAAAAAAATATATGAGGAAACAATATAATTATTTTTTTACTTTTTTTTACCTATTAATTAGTCAAAATTGTATAATTAATTTATAAAGTAAGTATAATTCATTAAATGAGAGGTAAAAGTCTATCTCTACTCTAGTAAATAATTATTTGTTTACTGAGTAAGTTTAGTAGCCTGGCTGAAAGATATAGTGTTGTAATGAGATCAGATAGTTGAATGAAGGATTCATCTTTAAGTCCATCAAGTGAATGATTTTTGTAAATAAATTGAGGTTTAAAAGTATTACTTATTACAGCCTTAACTTCATGACCTCCAAATTTTGTTAGATATTCAATACCTTCAGGTAAATTCTTGGGATATTTATTTTTTTATCTACTTAAGTTTTATAATACTTGATGTTTGATACATACCCAAAGAAAATATTCAAGTATATTTTTTTATAATTATTTTATTTTGATAAGATTGATCATCATTTTTTATTTTTGAAGGTTTTGAAGAAGATTGAATTGAAGTAGAAATTGAAGAATATGATTAAAAGGATAATGATGAAGATAGAGGTGTAAGGCTTGAATTGGAAGAAACAGATTTTATTTTTTCAGAGATTATTTCGGGCAAATTTTCTTTTTTTGATGATTTTTAATAAAAAAATTTTGATGATTGAAATGGAGTAGAAATTGAAGAAGTTGATGATGAAGATAATGATGAAGATAAAGGTGTAAGGCTTGATTCAGAAGAAACAGACATTTTTTCCTAAAAAAATCTTTTACTGGTCAAAAAAATGTCAAAAAAAAATTTTTTTAATAATTAAAAACTCACACAAGTTAAAGTAAATGAACTTAAAGATTTTCTGCAAATAATTAATAAGAACAATTATTACTTTACTTCAATTTAAAAAAATTTTTTTGGTTAATTCTGCACAAAAAAACAAAAAAAGGAAAAAAAATTAAATTTTAATAATACTTTTCTGTCAATTTTTTAATTACTCCCTAATTGGTCCCTGTAAGACTTTTTTGTTAATGTTTTCATTACTCCCTCATTATTCCCCTTTCTTTCCTTGTTAAACTTCTCCAAAACCCATGTAAAACTCCCTCCAACCCTACCCCCCAAATCCTCACCAAAACACCCCCAACACCCCCCAGACCCTCTCTAAAATCCCCCCAAACCCTCGCCAAATCATCCCAATATACCACCAGAAAACCTCTCAAAACCCCCTCAATCCCCCCTATAACCCCCTTGAATACCCCCCTCAATCCCCCTCTACACCTGCTTCAAACCTCCTCTGGTCCCCCTAATATATCCCACCAAACCCTTCCTTACCCCCCCCCCCCACTTGTTCATTTTATAAAAAACAATTGTTATCTTTTTTTGGTTAGTTAATGAACAAATGATAACAATTGTTCATTAATAAAAAAATTGGGAGTAGGGGGTAAGGGAGGATTTGGAGGGTGGGGATAGAAAAGGGTGTACGAGGGATTCAAGTAGGGGGTAGAGTAGGTTATAGGGGGGGTTTGAAGCAGGTGTAGGGGTGGCTTGAGGGGGGATTTGAGGGGGTTATGGGGGAGGTTTGAAGCAGGTGTGGTGGGGGTGTTGAGAGAGTAATAGGGGGAGAAAAGGGGAGGTTTGAGGGAGTAATAGGGTGAAGAAAGGGGGGTTTGAGGCAGCCAAGGAGGAAGGAAAGGGGGGTTAGAGGCAGCCAAAGAGAAGGGAAAGGTGAGAATGAGGATATCAAGGAGGGATAAAGAGGGGATGATGAAGAGTAAAAAAATAAGAAAAAAGGGAGAGAAAGAACAAAAAAAGAGTTTATTTAACTTTGAAACCCAGAAAAAGAACCACTTACAAAAAAAAAGAAAGGAAAACAGAAAAAAAACAAAAAAAATTATAATTATCAAACAAAAAATCAAAAGAAGTGAATAAAATAACTTACCTGGAGAGATGAGATGAGAAAATAAATGAAACTAAATGTTTGAGGGATGTTTGAGGAGAAGAGAAAATGGATATAAGGGATGAATAAAAAAATAATGACTGAAAATTAATGCAATAGCTGAAAATATGTGATTTCATGTCGAGGTGGTGACCAAAAACAAAAGAGACAGGGAAAAAAAGAATTTCACTGAAAATTCAAGATAAAAGTCAATATGAAAAAATAAAATTACAAAATAAAGAGAATAATACATGAAAATTGATCATTTGAAGAGTATGAAAAAAAATTAAAAGGGTTTTATTGAGAAAAGTTGGAGTATTATTGGCATTATGATGGAGCGTATTCCAGAGGGAAGAAATATTATTAGTAGATAAAAATGAACTGAAAATTGTAATAATTTAAGAAAAATCACTAAGTCTCCCAATGTGCTAGTGTGATTGGAAAAAAAATTTCCTGTATGCTAGTGGTTTGTTATATAGTAGTTTTGAATATAGTGAGAGGTGTTTAAACTTGTTTATCTTCATACAACTCTAACCATTGATATTTGAGGTAAACAAGTAGGTTATGAAGTATAGTGCAACACAGAATCCAGTTGATCACAGCCTAAATTTAAGACCTATTTTTAAGAGGACTTCTAAATTCCCTTAAACTTGAAAACGACCTTTAAAGATTAAAATAGAATTTTCAATACAGACTCTTGACTTTGCCAAATGATTGTTGAACTTGGCATTTTGACTTTCTTCAGATGCTGCTCCCAAAAAAGCTGGAATTACATACTTTCCATTCACATAAGCAGAATCTGAAAGAAGATACTGATCTTCTATAAGAATTTTTCAGGCTTTTTTGAAATTTTCATTCTTTGAAAGACATAGGAGTCATCACATTAACCAGGATATCCAGCAAAGAAAGAGATAAATTTTTTGTTCAAATCTCATATAAGCTGAACAGAAATTAAATATCTATAGAGAAGATATAGTTGCTTGTGTTAGTATGAAAGAAAAAGAAATAATGGAGTTAAAAATAAGCCACCTCTTTTTACAGTCAAAGTAATTGTTTCCACCTTGAGCACACATCTCACTCAAAGAATAGTAGCACCATCAACAAAACCAATACATCCTGGGAATCCCTCTGCTTGCTTGAACTGAGATGATTAAAGTCACTCTTCTTTAGTTAACCAGGTGAGAAGTTTAGATTCCCAGGATTTGATAGAAGTGATGCATCATAATTTATAAGTGTTAACAAATCCATACCCTAAATCAAAGATATTTTCCAAATGTTTCAAGGAAGCACCATAACTGTTGAAAACAAAATGGCACAGTGTGATGGACAATTGAATTTCAGGATCACATTTTGGTTTTTGAGAATTCTTGTGAAATATGGGGTGGTCCTGAATAATCTCAGGGAATTTAAGGGAAAACTCCTGAGAAGTCCTGGAAAACTTTCTAAAACTGGGTACAGATAGGTTAAGAAGGGTTTGAGTGGTGTAATTGGGGGTATGAAACACTTGAGGCTTTCTAGGAAGAAAGTAACGTTTCCTGGCCATTTTTAATAAAAAAAGAAAAAAAATCTTCTTCAAGATTGGAATCAGAATTTCAATCAGATTCAAAGAGGAGATAAAGGGCTATGAAAGTCATTTTTTTGTGTAGCTTATCATTATTTGAGAGTGAGAAAGGCATGGCTCTGATACAGTATAAAAATATAAATGATATACAATGTTTTGAGTTATAAAGTGTTATTCTGTGGAGTGCTGTGTATGAATGGGATGATGCTGAAAAATCAGTGAAATGGGAAATTATGGTGAAATCAGCACTTGTCAGCCTAGATATCCCTAGGACTGAGTATTTATTATACTTAAAATAAGATAACCTTAAGTAAATTAAGCTTATATCTTAAAAATAAGGTTAAAATTATAATATATATAATTATATTACATATATATATAATTATTACTCTATTATATAAATTATAGTAGTTTAAATAGCTTATCCATAGCCTAATAATACTTATTAAGGTGTTAATGGAGTCATAATATACTTATCTTAAGCTATATGAAGTAATTACTGACATACATAAACTTATATGTATACATAAATCTCATATTCAGTGAAATATGCAATATATTATGTATATTTAGGTATATAAGTGGGTTTTAGCCCCTTAATAGCCTATAACCTTTGTTTTTCTGATTATTTTAGGTCATATGGACGTATCCAGTGGACTCAAAACGCCTACATAAGAATAAACATCTATTTCAGGCATATACACTCAGTCTGGACAACTTAATCTGCTTCCTTGGATGAATATTCACGGATTTATGGGTTGGGAGGTCATTGCTGGGTTAATATGGATGCTTGGTGATGTTATTGGGGGCTTGGACATTTCAATTGTTTCCTTTATATGCTTTGGGTTTCATTAAATCTCTTTTTGATTGCTTATTTTACCTGTTTCTTTATGGTATCCGCTTTTATCTGGATTTTCTATTTGTGGTATAGATCTGTGTTATCATTAATTGTGATGGAGGGTCCTTACTGGAGGTCTGGGTGTTGCATCTACTTGAATTGGATGCCATGGGGAGGTGATGGGCCCTCACAGTGCTGTAATTTCTGGGGATAGCAGTGACATCATCTGGATTGAAGGTCTGTGCACTCCAGGGGATTTGGGTATAAGGAGGGATTTTGACGGTTATTTATCATCAATTACTTACTAAAATTCAATAAAACACTTCAATAAAATTATTAACATTTAGAAATATATTATAAAGCCTTTTATAAGTTGATATTATCATTATATAAGCTATAACTATATTCTATTTATCTATTTTCCACCACTAGCACGCATTCAAATCCAAGTATTGTGAGTTTTATTTGAGTATAACTATTTTATTAGTCTTCCCCTGAGGTTTAATCACTAAATCATTTATCAATAAGTAGTAGGACCATAAATAAATACTATTATATCATACTTATATACTAGACCATACTGACAGCACTTTTGGTTGAGAAAGTGCCAATTTGAGTGAAATAAGTGACTTATTTCATTTTTAAATCCACAAGTGTTGGGGCTAGTGTGTTTCAGAAATCCACACTTAAATAACTGCGGATTCTCCAGAACTGACACCCCTTATTTGGGATTTATATAGTGGATTTAGACAAAGAATTTATGCAAACAATATTAGAAAATGATTCATCTGATAAAAGTTTGTCTAAATTATCAACCATCTTAAATAATCCAACAAATGCCTCAATGAGTGAATTAATTAAAACTTTACCTCCAAAGTATAAGAATGCATTGGAAAAAGATAAAATTTCAATTGAAGATGGATACATATATTACAAGAAAAAGACAAGTGGTGTAATAGCTATACCTGCATCTATGAAAAAGCTAATGTTAAGTACTTTCCATGATAGTATCTTAGCTGGTCATTTTAATTCTAACAAAACATTAACTATAGTTAAAAACACAGCTTGGTGGATAAACATTAAAGATTATATGCAAAAATACATTGACACATGTGACTCCTGCCAAAAATCTAAAAGATTAACTGGTAAGAGATCTGGGTTTTTACAACAAAAAGAACAGCCAAAACCCCATGGGATATTATAAACATGGATTTTTTAACTGGCTTTCCATTAGCAGGAAAAGAAAGCTTCAATTTTTTCTGGGTGATAGTGGATAGACTAACAAAAATTTTTAAATTTATTCCTACCCATAAAGAGGTATCTGCAATAGACTTGGCATTGATATAGTTAAATAAAATGATGAATACTGCTGGGTTCCCCAAAGCCATAATCTCTGACAGAGACTTAAAATGTACTTCAGAATTATGGACATCTTTCATGGAAGTATCAGGTTGTCAATTGAAATTGTTTACAGCACACCATCCACAAACTGATGGGCTGGTTTAGAGAATGATAAATACTCTGAAGGATATGATCAGAAGATATTGTGCCTTTGGATTATAATACAAATACAATAATAAATTTACACATGAATGTGTAAAATTAATTCCTGGCCTTGAATTTGCTTATAATAGCACAACTCATTCTGTAACAGAGATAAAGGCATTTGAACTCTGGCTGGAATATGTTCCAAACACCCCAGTAAATCATTTAAACAAATTACAAAGGTTTGATATACACCCTGGTACTAAAACTTTTATTCATATGCAACAAATATGTAGAAAGAATTCAGAAAAATGCATTCAAAAATCATTTGAAGATGAAAATAAAATGTGAGATAAATCCCATTAAGAATTTGAATTCAAAAAAGGAGATGAAGTCCTTATTTCAACACTACACTTTAACTTACAAGGTAATGTTAAATTAAAGGATCCTTTTTTGGGATCTATTGTAGTCAATAAAATGGTTGATGATAATGCTTTGTAATCATATTATATGCCCCATATGATAGGAAACATCCAGTTTTCTCTATCTCACTATTAAAACCTTACCATGCAAATGATTCTGGCTTATTTCCAAAAGGGATAGAAAGGCCTAAGAAACAGCCTGAAGAGCTTGTGGAAAAATCAGAAAATGAAAAAAAAAATACTCATAAAAAGAATCCTTAATAAAGAGAAAGGAGCTATGTATTAATTAAGATAAAAGGGAAAATCAAATGAATTTAATAAGTGGATACCCAAATATGAAATTTCAAATCTACCCTCCCTTCTTAAAAAATTTAAACAGAAATAATAGTCTGTTCAACCAGATGAGGGTCTTGAACCATTACTAATAATTTTATTATGCTTTATCTCTTTAAAGAATTACTCTTTAATGCTACAGAATTTATGAATACTTAAAAAATAAAAATAAAAAATGAATAATTTGTCATTTTTTATTGATTTTTTGGGTGGGTGAGTGTCATCCTGGATATTCCCAGAACTTAGTAGACACTGCTTATAAATTATGTTAAACACATGTAGTACACATGGGAACAATAAATAAAAGTATAAAAGTTGTATACATAAGTGAAATTAATGATTAAACACAATATATGCCATTGTAATACCTTATATACATGCATACATCTTCCTTTTATAAGTCTTATGTACTTATTAGGGGGTATCAAAGTTAGAATCTTCCATTTCAAAATACCTCTTTTTTCCCCCAAATCAACCATGATTATTTTTTTAATATGCCATATTGTGCCCCAAAAACACCTTTCTACTGAGAATTAATGTCAATTTTGTGGCTTTCTTTTTGTGTTGTGAAATGCCTTTTAAATAGTTACAAATTTTTATCTTTGATACCCCCTATTATTAAGTTGTAATATGTCAGGGTAATATTAAGAACTTTATAAATAAGGCTACATAATTCTTAAGTAGACTTAAAGCTGTTGTTTTCATTTTTAATGGAAAAAACAAGAAATGTGCTTTAAATCACTTGAAAGTTGAATATATGTAATATAAATTTAATAATATTAAAAATGTGACTTGAAAGATAAATTTGTGTTAATTAGAACTATTTACTTGGCCATTAAAATGCATAAAAATAACACTTTTCAAATTTGGTGTTTTCTGTGCCAGAAATGGCTTCTGTGTACTGGCAACATAGTGCCTGCATTTTTCCCGCATGAATAGCTTCATTTTAAGAAAATTTTGAATTTTCACACTATAGTTACCACAAATTCTACTCCCACTATATGGAAACATGCTAAGATAAGCAACAGTCACTTATTTAGTGTCCTAATTTAATTCTTAGTGCATTGACCTTATTATATGCACTAATTTCATTAGCAACCTCAAGATTGGCACCTTTAACTGAATAAATTGCTTGATTTTGCCTATTTAGTCAAGGATTTACCTGTGCAAGCACCTTCCAAGTGACTGCATTCAGTTACCCCACATTTTATGTCCTTTTTTGGGTTTTTCTGAGGTTTCTCAGTCAATATTGGTCATAATTGAATGAGGGTTTCATGTAGTAACTTAGAATAATTAGGCCCTTAATTTCTTATGTTAATCCCACTTACTATTTTGTAATATTTAGTGTTATTATTTATTCTTTTATTCTTTTATTTTTAAATATTACATGCATATAATCTCTTATTTTCTTATTCTTTTATTTTGATAGATTATCCCTATTACTCCAGGATTTTGGAGGTTGATATCATTCTAATTGTGTAATTGGTCATTCCTTATGTTGATGGGTAGGTGTATTAGATAGATTGAAGTTTTATTGGCTGTGTATAGGGTTGGTAAATCAGGGGAACACATTGGAGAATTTT
This sequence comes from Hemileia vastatrix, assembly GCA_030280995.1. Taxonomy (NCBI): domain Eukaryota; kingdom Fungi; phylum Basidiomycota; class Pucciniomycetes; order Pucciniales; family Zaghouaniaceae; genus Hemileia; species Hemileia vastatrix. The sequence goes on along the minus strand of JASXTE010000017.1, from coordinate 536,077 downwards.
TGGGTATAAAAGGAGAAGGTTTTTGGTCTTATTTTCTACATTCTTTATAATTACAATTACAATACATTTCATTAGTACTTCTAAAAGTCTTTGAATAGTGTTTAGAGTATTATATATATTTTTCCACATAATATAAGATTGTTACCCATTTATCATTATTGAGATTAAATTACTGAGACCCTTATATTGAGATATATTTTAATACTTATTAGATTTGTACTACAGTATTCTTATAAGAACATTTAAATCTTCTAGAACTGAGTAATCAAGCTATTCACATCTCTGTACTTGAACTCATCCTGACAATAACTGCATATTTCACTGAATATGAGGCTTATGCACACATATAAGCTTATAATGTCTATAATTTCTTAATATCACTTAAGATAAGTATATTATGACTACAATAGCACCTTAATAAGTAATATGGGGCTATGGATAAGCTTTTTAAACTAACATATGTCATATAATAGTATAATAATTATATATATAAGCATTATAACCATATATATAAGTATCATAACCATATATTTAAATTTTAAGCTTAATGCAATTAAGTTTATTTTATTTTAAACATAAGAAATACCCAGTCCTGGGGATACCTAGGCTGAAAATTACCAACCATTCAAAATGACCAAATTTATTGCAGAATGCCAGTTTGTATTTGTCTCCTTCTTTCATGCATTTGTCAGGGTAACCTTCCTTCAGATCTAGCGATGTGAAAATTTCTACACCCTGAAAACGGTCAATCAGCTCATTAGCAATTGAAAGGGGGTATCTGTTTTTAACTTTCAGCACATTTAACCTTCTGAAATCCATTCATGGTCTCAGTGACCCATTCTTTTCACCTGAAAAGATCACAGGGGAGGCCCTGTGAGATTTTGATTCTCTTATGAAACCATTTTTCAAATTTTCATCCATCATCTCTTTTAGTGCTGTTGACTCCAAGGATGAAAGTGGAATTATGTGGCTAAATTGAGAAGTTGCACCTGTAATCAGAACAATGTCAAAGTTTTATGGTCAGTGAGGTGGATTGGTCTTAATTCCTCCATCTTTAGACATCAGTAAGAACTCACAATATGCTTCAGGTACCATTTCCTTGCGGCTTTTTTTTGGCTTTGAGTACTAGACTTTGGCTGAAATCTTGGTGGATATGTTCCATGCTGTTGCATTTCATTCCAGCTCCTCCTCTTCCTCTGATTCCACCTTCAAGTCCTGAAACTTTACGTCAAGAGAAAGGCTCAGTTCTTGAGGAAAGTCTACTGATGATAATAAAACACTAAGAGACTCTCCAGGAGGGGCCAGGGAGCCAATACTTTATCTGCGCTATCCATGTTACCATCTTCTGCCTTCCTCCACCTTTGTTTCTCCTTCTCCTCCTTTTGGCACACTTCATCTTTTCTCTGGCCCTCTCTGGTGCTCCCCATTGGTGAGCCATCCTGTCAGGCTAGGGTCAAGTACAAGGATGTGAACTAGCTTGAATAGTCAGTTTTCTAGAAGATTTTAATGGTCCTATATGAATACTGTAGATATAATCCACTAAGTTGTAAAATATAATCAAATATAAAGGTCTCAGTAATATAATTCTCACTATTCTTATATATGGCTTACAATCTTTATAGTTGGTAGAAAAATAGATTATATAAATTCAGATACTATTCAAAAGTCTTATAAAAGTACTAATTGATATGTATTGTAATTGGTTTGGTTATATTGGTTAAATTGTAATGATAAAGAATGAAGAAATACAACCCAAAAACCTCCTCCTTTTATACACACTGAGTTCCCCAATGATTCCCTTGATGTACCACCCAATACACAGTTAATGACGCCTCTAAACAACTAATAGACATGCCCATCAACATTCCCAGTAACCCATGACATAATTAGAAGAGTAACAACCGCCAAAATCCTGTAATAATAAGGGAAATCCATCAAAATTAAAGAAAAAGACAAAAAGAGAGTATATGCGTATAAAACAATAATATTAAAGACTAAAGGAGACTTTTTAAGGTTAATAATAGCTTAATAATAAGGGGGATTGACTGTAGAAATAATGGGGCTAATCCTGACATTATACTACGTGAAATTCCCATTCAAAAATAACCAAAATTGACTGAGAAACCACCCAAAAACTTAAAAAAGAGCGTGAGATGTGGGGTAACTACATGCAGTTCTTGGCAGGCTCTTGCACGGGTAAATCCTTGACTAAAATTAGGCGAATTTAAGCGTGGTGATGAAATAAAGTGCCAAGAGTGAGGTTATTAATGAAATTAGTGCATATAAACAAGGTCAATGCATTATTAATTAAGCTAGGACACTAAATAAGCGCCTGTCGCCTATTTTAGTGTGTTTCCCCACAGTGGGTGTAGAATGTGGGTTAATTATAGTGTGAAAAAGCTAACTTTGCTAAAAATGAAGCTATTCACATGGGAAAAAAGCAGGCAGTATGTGGCCAGTACACAGAAGCCATTTCTGGCATAAAAAACACCAAATTTGAAAAGTGTTATTTTTATGCATTTAAATAGCCAAATCAATAGTTCTAAATGAGCCCAATTGATCTGTCAAAGCGCAATTTTGGTATTCTCAATTTTATAGCGCATATAGTCAACTTTTAAGTGAAATAAAGCGCATTTCTTGTTTTTTGCATAAAACAATGAATATAACAGCTTTAAGTGTACTTAAAAATTATGTAGCCTTATACTTAAGGTTCTTAAGATTACCCTAACATATTCCAACTTAATATTAAGTACATAAGACCTATAAAAGGTGGATATATGCGTGTATATAAGGTGTTATAATGGCATTTTTTGTGTATTATCATAATTTTACTTATGTATACTATTTGTGTACTCTTATTTATTATTCCCATGTATAGTTCATGTGTTTAACATAACTTATAATTACTTTTTACTCAGTCCTGGAGATATACAGGCTGACACTCGCCCACCCAAAAAAAACAATAAAAAAAATGATAAGTTATACATTTTATTTTATTAATTTGTAATTTTTTCAGGTATTCAGAATAATTCTGTAGCATTAAAGATTCAACTTTAAAGAAATAAAACATAATAAAATATTATGAGTACTGGTTTATTAACCCCTCAGCTGGTTGAACAGAAATTTATTTCTGTTTAAATTTTTTAAGAAGGGTGGATAAATTAGAAATTTCTTTTTCAGGTATCCATTTATCAAATTCATTTGATTTCCCTTTAAATCTTAGTAAATACTCAGTTCCTTTTTCTTTAGTAAGGATTCTTTTCTTGAGTATTTTTTCAATCTCTGCTTTTTCCACAATTTCTTCAGGTTGCTTTTTAGGCCTTCCCCTTCTTTTTGGAAATAAGTCAGGATCATTTGCATGGTAAGGTTTTATTTTTTAGACTGCCAGGAATATTATCCAAATCACAGCTTAGAGAGATTTTCATCTCATGGTCTTTGACCAATCCTAGTTCATTTGAACCATGAGCAAATGCCATAGGATATGCTTTAATCAATCTCAAAATATCTTCTTCTTCAATTTTTGAGAGTTGAGGACTGAAAGAGGCTTTTTGGATTTCATTTTCCAATTCACCCACTTCATTGGTGGTTCTTCCACCTTGCAGTTGTTCTTCTCTAGGAGAAATGGCATATACTGAATTTTCAGAACATATTTTGAATTTCCTTTTACCATTCACCCCTATGGTGAAACAACTGTTTGCAGGATCTAGTTTAATGCCAAATTTTGTCAATAAATCATTGCCAATAATAAACCAATCACTACAATTATTATTATCCATTACTACAAATTCACAAACTGCTCTAACATATCCATTATTATATTTAAAGAATACAGCAGTTTTGTATTTGCCAATTGGATTTAAGACTGAACCAAAACCCCTCCAGTTCTTTGTCTGAACAGGTTCTAGTTTTTCCTGGTACTTACTATCAAGTTTCATTAATGCATTAAGTGAAACTACACTACCTGCAGCCCCAGTGTCAAGAATGGCATTCATTTCTTTTCCACATATGATAATAGGTGCTCTGATAGGTGTTAATTTGTAAGTGTCATTAGATACATCTTTAATTATTTCAGCTTCCTCTATGGAAGTTAAAGATGTGTCTGTATGAGGTATAGCATCATTCAGGAACATTATATCCTGTTCTAATACAAATATCTCATTTTCATCATCACTGTAAGATATGTTACTTTTGCAATCCTCACTGGATTCCACATTCTCATCTTCATGATTACTAGGTTCAGAATTCTGTGAGGTTTCAATAACATTTATTCTTTTCTTACACGTGTGACCTTTAACCCAAGGTTCATTACATTTGTAACAAGTGTTATTTTCTTGTCTCTTAGGGACAAGGGGAGCTGAATGTTTTTTCTTTTCCACTGGTAACTTACTTGTAGTAGGTTTTACCACGTCAACACTTTGTCTGTAATTACTATACTTGGTTTCATACTTGTGGTTTAATAATATCTCATTGCATATATTAATGAATCCAGAGGTGTCTCTGACAGTCTCAGTTCTAGCTACAATAATGTCTCTAACTGATATAGGCAACTTGTATATTATTTTTTCTTTCCACTCTTCATAATCCATTTTTGGATCCATAGCTTTCATGATTTTTATTAAATTCATTAAGAAGACCATGGGTTTATCTCCAGCATTTGGATTATATCTGGCCCTTTCATACAGTCTTTGTTGAGTGATTCTAAATTTTGGGCCACCAAATTGCCTTTCAATTAGTGCCTTCCATTCATTCCAGGAGTAATTAATTCCCTCACTCAATACAGATTCAAACCATAATAAGGCCACATCTGTAAATAAAGATATTAACTTTGAAGTAATTTCTTCATCAGGTAATTTGTATGAAAATTTTAAGTTATCAATTCTTTGTATGAATTGTTGCCAATCAGATTTTGAATCCCCGTCAAAAGAAGGGTACTGATCTAACTTAGGCCAGTTTTTTTGGCTAGTTTTAGCTTCCCTAACCTGAGGAATATTGAGTAATTCACTCACTTTAGAAAGATGATCATTAATTTCATCTTTTACTGATTTTATATTCTCAGAGCCCATGACACTATGTTCATGTTCCATCATTGGTTTATCATTAGAGTGTTTCATAAAAACTGGTACTATTTCTACATAAGAGGTATTATCCTTTATTGTTTCAGTATTTTTCAAAATGTTGGCTACCTCAATTTCTACTCTTTGTAACCTATCTTTTATTACAGGTGCATGAGTTAAAGTATCATTTACATTTGAAAAAGACAATTTTACACATCCCTCTATGGTGGCCATAATATTCTGAGAATGTTCTAATTTAATTTCTAAATCTTTAATCTCAGAATTTAATCTTTTGTTTTCATTGATCAATTCATTATTTGAATTCTCAATAATTTTTAACTTATTGGCTGTTGTACTCAATGATTGTGTGATGCTTAATAATACACTTTCTGTATTATTGTTGGACTCTCTAGAGAATTCTTCCAATTTTTCAATTCTCAATAATAATTTACTAATTATTTTTGATTCCATTGGATTTTCTTTCAGAAAATATTCAATTTTGTCTGTTTTCAATTCAGAAAATTCATCATCAGGGTCAATTTTTTCTTCATTTGATTCCATTTTTATATTAATAGTATTTTCCTGGTGATCAATAAAACTATGTACATTGTCCTCATGTAATGACAAGTCTAACATGTTATTTTCAAATGAATAATTTTTTAAATCCTTATCAATTATATCCAATAACTCTCTATCAATTTCATTACCTATAAGTAATTCATTGTTAGGATTATATAATTGATCTTGAGAAGATGGATGACTTACCACGGTCTTATTTCATTTCCCCTGCCTCTCCTTGGCTTTCCCCTGTAAGGGTGACTGCTGGATCCCTGTTGAGGAGGACTGTTGTAGTTTTGGGCATACCAATCCCACTTCCATTTGCTTACAGTTATCTTTTGGTCCTCTTCTGGGACTGGAGGTGTTGCTGTGGTATTTGGTGCCACTGGTTGTTGATGAGACCTTATATCCACTAGAGCCTGGTTGACTTCTATAAAGCCCTGTGCCGCCCTTTTCTCCAGATTGTTGATCTGGTCTAACATATTGTTTACTCTTATTGTTAGTGTATTCAGTAGGGTTGAGAGGGAGTGAATTTGCTCTTGTAAGGTGTTTTTGGACTTCTTTATTGACATTTGTTTTAAGAGCTTTTCCTTTTCCTCCATGGACATTGGTGGGGTGTTGTTTATTGTTACTGGTGATTCTTGACCCTCCATTTGGATGTCCTGTAACAGGTCTTTCAGCTCTAGTTCTTAAGTTATAAGGTTTTGCCTTATTACTTACAATGTCATTGTTGTCACACATTTTTACGTTGAATTCTAAAGAATTGAAAGTTTGAGATATGAAAAACTTCAAAAAGGAGTTTAATCAGTATTTATTAATACCACTGAAGACAATTTAATTGCTTACTTTTTGGTATGAAGTGAATCTTTAAGTGCCAAAAGTCAAATATTCTTTTTATGTGGTCACTTAATTTAACTGGTCTACAATATGTAGCCGTGTTTTTATATTAAAAAAGAAAAACAACTGTCAGCAAGATTCTTTTTTAAATATAAATGAATTTTACAAACCAATAAAAAAGGGATTATTATTCCTGTAAAAAGAAAACAATTAATAAGTTTAATTGGTTATCATCTGCAAAGATCACAAATTTAATTGGTCTATTGACAGACTCCCACTAAGAACAATTTTATGTTAAATTAGTGGTAAAAATTTTATCTGCAAAGATCACAAATTTAATTGGTCTATTGACAGACCCACTAATAACAATTATATGTTAAATTAGTGGTAAAATTGTTGATTCAATATCACAATTTTATTATATAACAGGGCTTCTTTTTCTGAAATCACTATATAAGTGACCCCAACCTGTTGTAATTATCCAAATATTTCTATAGGGATATTATTTACGTGCACCTTCTTTTGAAAATTTCACTTACAGGATTATAACAGAATTCTTGAGGAAAGGTCCCCAATTGTCAGGCTAGGGTCAAGTACAAGGACGTGAACTAGCTTGAATAGTCAGTTTTCTAGAAGATTTTAATGGTCCTATATGAATACTGTAGATATAATCCACTAAGTTGTAAAATATAATCAAATATAAAGGTCTCAGTAATATAATTCTCACTATTCTTATATATGGCTTACAATCTTTATAGTTGGTAGAAAAATAGATTATATAAATTCAGATACTATTCAAAAGTCTTATAAAAGTACTAATGGATATGTATTGTAATTGGTTTGGTTATATTGGTTAAATTGTAATGATAAAGAATGAAGAAATACAACCCAAAAACCTCCTCCTTTTATACACACTGAGTTCCCCAATGATTCCCTTGATGTACCACCCAATACACAGTTAATGACGCCTCTAAACAACTAATAGACATGCCCATCAACATTTCCAGTAACCCATGACATAATTAGAAGAGTAACAACCGCCAAAATCCTGTAATAATAAGGGAAATCCATCAAAATTAAGTAAAAAGACAAAAAGAGAGTATATGCGTATAAAACAATAATATTAAAGACTAAAGGAGACTTTTTAAGGTTAATAATAGCTTAATAATAAGGGGGATTGACTGTAGAAATAATGGGGCTAATCCTGACATTATACTACGTGAAATTCCCATTCAAAAATAACCAAAATTGACTGAGAAACCACCCAAAAACTTAAAAAAGAGCGTGAGATGTGGGGTAACTACATGCAGTTCTTGGCAGGCTCTTGCATGGGTAAATCCTTGACTAAAATTAGGCGAATTTAAGCGTGGTGATGAAATAAAGTGCCAAGAGTGAGGTTATTAATGAAATTAGTGCATATAAACAAGGTCAATGCATTATTAATTAAGCTAGGACACTAAATAAGCGCCTGTCGCCTATTTTAGTGTGTTTCCCCACAATGGGCATAGAATGTGGGGTAATTATAGTGTGAAAAAGCTAACTTTGCTAAAAATGAAGCTATTCACACGGGAAAAAAGCAGGCAGTATGTGGCCAGTACACAGAAGCCATTTCTGGCATAAAAAACACCAAATTTGAAAAGTGTTATTTTTATGCATTTAAATAGCCAAATCAATAGTTCTAAATGAGCCCAATTGATCTGTCAAAGCGCAATTTTGGGATTCTCAATTTTATAGCGCATATAGTCAACTTTTAAGTGAAATAAAGCGCATTTCTTGTTTTTTGCATAAAACAATGAATATAACAGCTTTAAGTGTACTTAAAAATTATGTAGCCTTATACTTAAGGTTCTTAAGATTACCCTAACATATTCCAACTTAATATTAAGTACATAAGACCTATAAAAGGTGGATATATGCGTGTATATAAGGTGTTATAATGGCATTTTTTGTGTATTATCATAATTTTACTTATGTATACTATTTGTGTACTCTTATTTATTATTCCCATGTATAGTTCATGTGTTTAAAATAACTTATAATTACTTTTTACTCAGTCCTGGAGATATACAGGCTGACACATCCCCAGCCTTCTGCTTATAATCAAGAGAAAGCTTCATTTCTGAAAGAAATTCAACTTATAATTACAAAACATCAGAAGAATCTCTGGTATGAGCCCCTAACCCTTGAAGGGGCCAGGAGGCCAATAATTTAGCTCCAGTGTTCCCTTTCCTTCCCATTTGAACTGTCTTTTCTTTCCAGTCAATGTGGGGGTCTTACTGGTCCAGCCATGTCATCCCCAGTACCATTTCATACTAGTCTTTCAGGTTTGTTGCATATTCCTTGCACTGAGACTACCTTCTATTGCACCAGAATCTGCAAAAAACCTTTTCTCTTACTTCTCCTACCCCACCAGGCAATCCATCAAACATAATTAGACACCAGGGGTTGTCCAATTCTTTTTATTTCTCTGTAATAACGTGTTGGAAATAAAACACTCTTTGGCCCCACATTCCAGCTGGGCCTGTATATATTTTGTGGCATCAAGGGTCATTATTGGCAAGTTTAGTATAATACAACAGTCATTTACTTCAATAAGCTTACCTTCATGCTCCACGTGACACTCAAAGCAAAAGTCAATCATTTAATCCATAAATCAGTAGAAAAATCCATACTCAAAGCGCAGAAAGCAACATCTACCTAGTAACTTATTTTTCCCTTAGTTTTCTGGATTCAAATGTGTTAGCAATTACTCTATCTAAACTTTAAATCTAAATTAGTCAATAATCAGCTTATAATTTTCAACTTTAAGTAAATGTGCAATGTATTAGTGCTAGGGTCAATAGTATACTTTCAATGTTGTGTTGTTGTGTGTCTAAAGGTAATTAAATGTCTGTGAGTAGGGATAAGATTAAGTTAAACCAATAAGTGGGCTATATTAAAGGTTCATTGATAAATTAAGGGTGGTTTATTAAGGGGGTCAATGTGAGATGGAGTTGGCTATATAATGGGGTGTATTTGGCTTGAAATTCTTTATAATTAAATTATAATATTGTTGTGATAGTAGTTAAATTCATATATAGATATTTATGTTTCCTAGTTTTCCTAATAATCAATTTCTCCTCAAACTATTAAAACTCCTAAATCCCTTTTGATTATTAAGTTCCAACCCTTTGTGAGATTAACCTGAATATTTAGTGTTACTATAAATTACATTATTATTCACCTCAAACTTATCTCAAAGCTATATTAATTTATCTTTGACTTATCTTTGAATCACTCCCTCAAAGCATTCCTCTGTGCTTTGAAGTAGCCTTCAATAAGATTTTCCATTCTCACTTACCTAGGAACACCCTTGACCTTGACCTTATGCATAGGCTGTCTGGTGACAGTATAATTTAATTTTCTGTAGCTCTAATTTCTTTATTAATACTACTATGTATTTAGGGAAAATGCTAAATGGAGCTTGTTTAATGAACTCTTCCTATGGGCACTACTTCAAGAGCTTGCTCCAGAGATAGGCCATCAGCTTAGCAGCCTATTTCATGTACTCACTCTCTTGAACTTCGTGAATTACGGGAAAGGGAACATTCAATTAAATCTGTAGAGGACATCCCTCAGGATCTCAAAGATTCTAGTTAGGATGAAAAAGGCAAGGATAAAATGTACAAGGAACCATCAGCCCCGGCTACCAACCCTTTGGGCAAATCTTCTGGACCTGGTCCAGCTTCTTCATTGGAATATTTCATGAAATTATCAGTGAAATCAATTTCTAATCCTTCTCCCTCAAGAGCACTAAATTTAAAACTCCCTCAATGAAATAAACAGATAAATTTGATGGAGAACATCCTGACAGATTGCAACATTTTTTGCAAACCTGAAGATTATTTTTCCACAATGACCCTCAAACTTTCAATACAGATTTCTCCAAGGTAAGTTATGCCTCTTCATTCTTATCTGTAATAGCATCACAATGGTTTGAGTCATACTTTCTCATGCTTTTTTTGATGGAAACCCATTTTCTAATCAAATATTGGGAAAAATTTGAAGATCAACTCTTTACATTATTTGGTGACCCTAATGAAACCAATAACACGTAATTTTAATTAGATTTCCTTCTCATGAACAATAATGGTAAATCTTCTGAATATATCTCAAATTTCAGGGCTCTACAAACTTGAGTAGGTTGGAGTTATGCAGCCCTAAATATCATTTCAAAAAGGGACTTCCTTCAATGATACTTGACCAATTAAATCTTCATGGAAAAAAATGAAAACATTATTGGATCTAATAGACAGGACCCCCAAACTTGATGGCATTCACAAAGGTAGTCTTCAACAAAGGTTTCATGCCAATAAGTCTCATGGTTCAAACTTTAAATCCAGAACTTCTTCAAATCATCCTCAAACCACTCAATCTTCATCTCAAACCAAACCCAATAAAATGGTAAATAAAAGGCTTAATCCCAGGAAATATTAGTAAGGTATTGGATCCAAAAGGGGAATTAAAAGAATCTTAAAAGAAAAGAAGAGCAGATAATGGGTTGTGTATGTATTTTGGGGGTAAACACAAGTTGGATGAATGTGCTAAATTAAAGGATAGAGTAGATAACAGTTCCAAGTCAAAAAACTAGTGAATAGTTTACTTGTGTGCAAAGAAAACTATTTAATATTTTCAAGTGCACAGAAACTCCATTTTCTAAGGTCCAAAGTTTCCCTTAAAAATTTAAGAGTAATTCTTTTTAAGTAGGATATTCCATTCAGTTGTCTTATTGACTCCTGAGCTTCAATTTCATTTATCAGTTTATCTTTTTCCAAAAAACTTAAACTGACATTTGTGCAGATCAACCAAATTCCAATTTATCTGTTTGAATGAGAGGAACCCAATACTGGGTAAGTAAGAAAGTTTTATGGGTTTTTAAGTTTCAGAATTTTCCCTCCTTCAAGTGGGAATTGACAGTCTTGGGTGCCCTATGTATAGATGATACCATTCTTGGCCATGACTTCTTACAGCATTGGATGCCCAAAATTTATTTGGCAGAAGGATTGACCACCCCTCATTCTAAGTATATTTCTGATTCATCAATTCAGGTCAATAGGGAGTTAAAAAACCCACCTGAACAAGTCCTTCTAGAGTACACTTCTTTTCCAGATGTATTGCAAGAATCTTGTCTTTATTTAAGAGAGCACATGGCTAGCCATTCTAGCTTGACTACTTTACTCAAAGAGTATCTCAATAGTGTCAAAGTAATTTATTTTTGCTCTATAAATACCAGTCTACCTTTGAAAGACTTCTTTGAAGATGAAGAAGATGACCAAATCAATATTGAAGCCATTAAATCAACTCTACCTGATGTTTATCATGACTTCATTGATGTTTTTTCAATACGTAAGGCCAACAAACTAACACCTCATAAACCCTACAGCCATAAAATAAAGTTCATAGGTCTTGTCTATTCTTTATCAAATGAAAAATCTCAAGTTCTTCAAGACTACATTGCAGAGAATGTAGGAAAAGGTTTCATTCAAGCCAGTAAATCTCCAACCAGCTCTCCAGTTCTTTTTGTTAAGAAAAAAGATGGTAGTCTTAGGTTATGAGTTGATTATAGAAAACTCAACTTGGTAGCTAAGAAGAACACATATCCAGTTCCTCCTATTTCATTACTTCTTATTTTTTTAATGTGCTAATTTCTTTTCTAAAATTTATCTCAGAGGCTCTTAAAATCTTATACGTATTTCAGGAGTTCATGAAACTTTAACTGAAATGTGTACCAGATTTGGTAGTTCTGAATATTTTGTAATGCACCATCCACTTTTCAGACTTTTTTCAATGATATCTTCAAGATATCTTCAAAAATTTTGTTGTTTTCTACCTAGGTGAAACTCTAATCTTCTCAAAGACCCTTAAAGAACATATCCAAAATGTCAAAATGGTTCTCATTTGACTTCATAAACCAGGACTCTACACCAAGCACACTAAATGTGAATTCCATCTAAAATCTATAAACTTTTTGGTTTTTATATTGTCTACTGATGATTTAGTCATGTATGATAAAAAGGTTCAAAAAGTTTTGGAATGGCCAGAGCCAACAACACTAAAATCCTTACAAGGATTTTTGGGTTTTGCAAATTTCTATATAAGATTTATTAAAGATTACTCTAATACTATTACAAATCTTACTTCTCTTCTTAAAAAAGATACTCCTTTTGTCTTCACAGAAATAGCGCAAAAAGAATTTGAAGCACTGAAAACTGTGTTTACCACATCTCCAATTCTTTGAAACTTTTATCCTACATCCTTGAGAATAGTTGAGACAGATGCTAGCAATTATGCTATAACTGGGGTAATATCCCAATTAAATCCTGAAACAAAATTTTTTCATACTGTTGAATTTGAATCATGAAAATTAATTTCAGAATAATTAAATTATGATACTCATGATAAAGAGTTATTAGATATTATTCATTGTCTTAAAAAATGGTGTTATTCTCTTCTCAGTATTGCTAGTTCTTTTCAAATCCTAACTGATCATAATGTGTTGAATTACTTCATGTGTTCCAAATTACTAACTAGATGTCAGGATATGTGGGCTGAGTTTTTATCTGAATTTTATTTTACTATTACCTACTGCCCAGGGAAAAAATGTTTAGTTCCAGATATTTTATAATGTTGGGAAGACATTTATCCAAAGTGGGGGGAGGCATTTGCTGGCAAGAATCCAGAAAATTTAAAATCAATTTTTAATGAATCAATTTTAACCACTCATCAACTTTATTTGATGACAATACAATCAATTCAAAATCCACTATGCAATATTCAAGAAGCTGAGTCAAAGGATGATTATTGTCTGGGGATTAAAGACAAAATACTCTAAAAGCAAAGGGCCAAGAGATTCAGTATAGAATCAGGTCTGTTAGTCTTCAAAGGTAGAGTAGTCATATCCAACAATAACGATATAAATTTATGTATTTTTAATATTAGACATGATTTTCCATTAGCTGGTCATTTAGGTGTTGATAAAACTCACCAGTTAATAGCAAGGGATTTCTTCTGTCCAGGAATGACCAGGGAAACTAAGGCCTATATTAAAGCCTTTTATTAATGTAATAGGAACAAGGTACCTCAACACATGAAGTATGGGTTTCTTCAGAAACTTCTAATTTCCTCTAAACCATGGGAATCAATTTTGATGGATTTCATTTCTCAATTACCTCCACCAGATAGCTTCAATGCTATATTTTTCATAGTTGATATATTTCCTAAAATTTCTATTTTTGTTAAAAATAATATTAGTGAAGCTACAGAAAATTTAGCTAAACTATTTCTAGAATTTTTATTTTCTAAACATGGCTTACCCACTGATATTATTTCAGATAGAGGGTCACTATTTTTTTCTACTTTCTAGACTCAAATTTTTTGACAACTAAATATTACAAGGAATATTTCCAGCACCTATCATCAATTAATTAAAATAATTTAAAAATTTCTTTGAATGTATGTCAATTATCAACAAGACAATTGGACCACATGGTTACCATTGGCCAAATTTGCTTATAACAACTTGACACATTCTTTGAAAAAAAATCTCAATTCAAAACAATCTATGGAGAACAACCTCAATTCAATCCAATTAATATAGGAATTAATCATACTTCTGAACACTATCTTCAAAAAATTTCACAACTTCAAGTCAAACTCCAATCTAACCTTGAGATGGCAAATCAAAGATATAGGTAACAGGCTGACAAACATCAAAAATCTGCTCCACCATTTAAGCCAGGCAATATAGTATGGATCAGCTCTAAAAATATTTGAACAACTTGACCATCAAGGAAACTATCTGAAAAGGACTTGGTTCCATTTGAAATCAATGCAGAAATCTCTAAAAATGCATTTTAACTCAAGTTACCTTTAAACTGGAAATCAATTCATCTTTTTTTCATGTATCTCTTCTGGAACATGCTTGAGATATATACCTGGGCAAGAACCAAACCCCTCAGGAAACAGTTGAAGTAGAAGATCATCTAGAGTGGGAAGTAAGTTGGATTCATTATTCAAGAAGGCACAAGGGGAAGCTTCAATACCTCATGGAATGGGATGGCTACCTCAATGACTCAAATAAAAAATCTTGGGAACCAGCCATCAATGTTTCAAACTTTCTTCAACTTTTAAAAAAAATTTCATATAAAATATCCTAAAAAACCTAAACCTTAATACTCAATTTTCTTTCCTTAGACAATTTTTTTAATATTTTTCTTTTCTTTTCTTGTCTAAATCAAATTTTAAATATTATATATATATATTTCCTTTCATTTCTCTTCTTTTTTAAAAATTTCTAAATAGTTAAAATAAATCAAAATCAAATTAAAATAAAAATTAAAATAAAATTCAATAAATTAAATTAAATTAAATTAAATTAAAACTAAACTAAATCAAAATTTCTGTTTCTCTAAATCTTATCACACCAAACTACATTTTTTATCTTTTCAATTGTTCTTTATATGTTTTACAAACTTCAATTCAATCTCAATACAATTTTTCTTTTTTTTTCAAACTCAAAAATTTATTTTCTTTTTCTTCTCCTACCTAAACAATTCCCAAACATCAACATCTTCACAATACAACTCAAAACCATCTTATTTTTCAATTATCTTCAAATATGAAATTTTTTCTTATTTAAATCAATTTTTCTTATCCTATAAAATTTTATTTGTAAAACACTTCTTCTTTCTTTTTTAATTTTTTCAATTAAATTTTTTTTTCTTTTTCTCTTTTTATTTTTGAGCTACTGAAAACTAAATTAAAACTTCAAAAAAAACAAATTAAAATATACTAAAATTAAATTTAAAGAAAATAAAAATTTTGTTTTTTTTCTTTCTAAGGCAAATAAATTTCATTAGAAAATAAAACAACAATTTAATCAATATTGAAGATAAAACTATATACATTTTTCTTCTTCTCTTTCTTTTTTCCTTCTATTTCAAAATCTTATCCCATATTTTCATCTGAATAAATTCCTTCATTTTCTCCAATACTTTTTGAATTTCCTTTCTACCACTTTTGAAAACCGTTTCCTACCCAACTGGCACCACCTCTCTAATTTCTAATAATTCCTTGGCTACATTTTAGGAAGCTTCATCAAAGAATACTGTCAATTTTGTTGTATAATGTTTCAACAAATGTGGTTTGATGAGCCTGCCCAGGCTTCTTTGATCACACCTGGTCCAACTCAACCTCCCCATTTAAAGCATTGGTTGTAGGTCTGGTAAGAGTTAACCTCAAGAGACCATATTCAACTGGTGGTTCCTCTGAAACTCAAGGCTCAATAACCACTACCTCTGGCTTTGATGAGAAATTCTTCATTGATTTTTGCCTCCTACAAAAAGAATCAGTTAGCTACTAAATTTAAACAAAATCTAAAAATTTTAAAGAAAAATTACTTACTTAAAACTCAAGATCTGCTTCAATAAATAATTTTGGTCTGGTGGGCTTGACTACTTCCACTGCCTCATCCCCTTTATCCTCAACCAACTTGTCATTCTCCTCCTCCCAAGCCATTGGTCTTTTCTCCTGATTCAGACCAGCTACCCAGCCGAATATCTCCTTCCTCTCCTCCTGATTTAATACCTCCTTGGTACTTTCCACAACCAAATCATTTTTGATGGGCACCTCCCATATGTCTTCAACAATGGCCTGATCTTTAGAAATTGATCAAAACTTAGTCAAAGAAAATTGTTCCTCAATGAATGTGCTCTTCTCTAACACATTACATACTACTTGGTGCCATTGACAAAACTTGCACTTCTTTCAAGGACTGCAGGATGCTATGCTTTCCATGCAAAACAAATCCATAGCTATGCATGATTTTCAGGCTAACTTGAGTTTACACATGGTTATCCTGCCATCAGCGTGGGGATAAGGGGGAGTAGGAGTGGGATCATTGCTTTTGGTCATAGTAAAGATATCAAATTAATTATAAATACAAACTTGATTAAAAAACTTTCAAGAAACAGGAAATGATGAGATAAGGTTAATGAAGAGTTCTCATGCTCAACAGTGATCAAGTTTTGTACCTGGGCATCCGTCATGCTTCACGTGACACTTGAAAAAAAATTCAATCTTTTAATCTATAAATCAGTACACAAATCTATACTTGAAGTGCAGAAAGAAACATCTACCTAGTAATTTCTTTTTCCCTTTTTTGTCTTGATTTCAAAGTGCTAGCATCTGCGCTATCTAAACCTTAGATATAAATGCTTCCACCATTGGCTTATACTTTTCAACTTTAAGAAAATTCACAATGTATTAGTGCTAGGTTCAATAGTATACTTTCAATGTTTGGTTATTGTGTGTCTAAGAGTAGTTAAAGGTCTGTGAGTAGGGATAGGAGTAAGGTAAATGGATCAGTGGGTTACATTGAAGGGTAAGTGACAAATTAAGGGTGTTTTATTGAAGGGGTCAATGTGAGATAGAGTTGGCTATATAATGGGGTGGATTTGGTCTGAAATTCTTTATAGTTAAATTATAATATCTTTGTGATAGTAGTTAAACTTATAAAAAGCTATTATTTTTTCCTACCTTTCTTTAGAATCAATTTCTCTTCAAAATATTAAAACTTCTTAATCCCTTTTAATTATTAAGTTCCAATCCTTTGTGAGATTATTTAGTGTTACTATAAATTACATTATTATTCACCTTGAACTTATCTCAAAGAAATTTAATTTATTTTTGAGTTATATTCAAATCATTCCCTTGAAGCATTCCTCTGTTCCTCAAAGCAGTCTTCAATCACCTTTGCCAATCTCACTTACCCAGTAACACCCTCAACCTTGTGTGTAGGCCATCCGGTGACACTTACACACTGATAATTCTTCTACTAAGTCTACCTTATACTTCCCCTCTAATCTGAGAAAGGTGGGAACAACCTTCACTACCAAGCACTCTCTTTTTCCTGAACCTTTCCTGTGCTATCTGCCACTTCACTAACCCTGATTTTCATTCTACACTCCCTTTCCAAGTGACCACTGCTTCCACACCTTAGACACAAAGCTTTTCTCATGTGCCTTTGGTATTCTTCATCTGAAAGCCTTCTCCTCCCACTAGCACCCTGTGAATTCACTGCATCAATATCCATGGTGTTTGGGTCCCAAGTACTGGACCCACTCAATGGGGCATAGTTGCACGAGTAACAAGTGTTACACCCACCATCCATGTGCTGATGTGTAAACTCATTATCAATTTGAATAGCCAGCTCCATGAGTGCTTGGAGGGAGGTTGGATGTGGGTGACTGATCAAGGCATTCCTGATTTATGGTGATAGTCAATTCTTGAAGTGAAAAATGAGCACACCTTCTCCCCATGTTGCAATGTAGCTGGTTTGACCCTAGAATTATGACATGTACTTGGCCACTGAATGTTTTTGGAGTGATTGATTTAAAGTGTGTTCCAAGGTTGTGGCCACATCAGGATCACCAAAAGCCAGCTCAAATGCTGCCATGAACTGGAAAAAGGATGTTTCTGACTTGGCATTTTCAAGGTGTTCTTTTGTATAAGGTCTTTCCAAGCATGCTGCTTCTTTCATGAGGTAAGATATTGAAAATCCACTTTTTGATTTCTCATCTGTGAATTGGTGACCATTCAGCAGGACATATAGGTTTACCTGTGATGGATAATGATCTTCTCAGGGATCTCATTTTCCATAGAAGATTTCTGGGACCACAATCTTTGGGCCTTTGACAAATGATGCTTCTGTTTGAGGCAGTACCTGTGCTTTGTATTTGGAAGCCTCCAACTCTTCTTTGGTGGGGCCATGATATGAGGGATTTTCCTGTGCAAGATGTTCCATGAGTCTGATTTTTTGTTCTTTAAAGTTTGCCATCTGCTTTTGCATTGCAGTGAGGTGCTCTTCATTGGATTGGCCTGAGGGTTTCGTGTTCTTTTGTAGTGTGTTGCTTATAGATCAGACAAAATGTTAAGACCTCAGAGGTTGGACTACTACTAGCACTAACACTAGCCTAAGATAAGACTGACTATGCTGATACAGCAGTGAGGCTAACTAGACTTACTATTTTGGGGCTTCTAACAGTAAGGGTTACAATTATGAGAAACTAAGAAGTAACTGGATTACTAGATAAGTTGTCTGATGAGGAACACCGGACAGCACTTGCCCCATATAACCCCCCTAAGCAATATCCCTTACTCAAGCCTATTAAAATGTGTAGCACTCATAGTGTTCCTCCTCCTCACTTCTCAACCCAAATCCTAACATTGGCATCAAATCCTAGTCTATGTTTAATTTAAATGTAAATTAGAAAATTTTATGGAGGGCTTGAAAAGGATTTGGAGCAAAAGAAAACAGAATGGGTATAAGAGTGTTGAGTTTAAAAAAAAGGAGATAATTGATGGATGAATGAGAAGAATAGGCTTATGGCAATCCAGGAGAGAAAAGTGGATAACAAATGGCAAAATGAGGTGAATTTCAAATGTGGTGGAGGAGAAAGAGGAGAAGGTATTGAAGTGATGGGAGTGGGCACTAAAGAGACTTTGTGCATCTGAGATTTCACCCTAGAGCAATGAGGTCTAAACTGATGGAAGTAAGTGAGGGGTGCAAATTTCCAGTTAGGATCAACAAGACCTGAGAGGATGAAATGGAGAACATCAGTGGAGTGTTTTCACAGTAGGGAAGTGAGAACATGTTTTTACAGGGATGTATATAAGTAAGAAGGGAATAGAAGATTGTGTCCCACTGGACAGATGAGGCCAAAGGTGTTGCAGGGAGGATGAGGGACAGGGAAGTTGAGGAATATCAAGCAAAAGAAACACATTGTGATAAGGAGAAGTGTTTACATGCAAGGAGTTAACTCTGAGCTATTGTTTTCCATATTTAGTTAAGGGAGGCCCAAACTCAAAAAGGTCACCTGATGGCCAAGAGAACATTGGTTTGGGTTGTAATTCATTCAATAAATTAAACTATTTTAATGAATGTAGTCACTGGGAGAAAGAAAAAGCAACCACAAGAATATTGTGGCCTGAGTCTTAAATGATTTAACAGGATATAAACTAGTTAGCTCATTGTTGTCAATATCATTCCAAGCTATTGCTGAAGCACTTCAACCGCTCACTCAGGGTAACTGGAAAAATGCTGGTTTTGTGGTGAAGGAGTGAAGAATCTAGCTACATACATAAAGATGAGAGCTAAGCTTGACAACACAACTTAAGAGGTAATGGCAGTTTACTCTTGTCTTGCAGGACAGATAAACTAAGAAGGATGGGGAGAAGTTGCTAGACTTGGATTATTTGGTGATTAGAAGAGAAGTGATTGTTTCTCTTTTGTTCCAACAGTTGATAATAAGGATGTTCCTATCCATGATTTGAAGTTAACTATCATGACATTCTGGTTTATTAGATACTCCAAAAAGAATAATTTTTATTACATAATTATCTGTTGTACCAAGATTATGAATTATAACTATAAATTTCATTTCTTGACATTATTTCTCCAAGCTGTATGTTTCTTTTAGGACATTCTCTTTCAAGTGAGTTTAATTATAGCTTTAATAATGTTCTTACACAGGAGAGAGCAGTAACAAAATAGAAAAATAGGGAGAACTCGCAAGTGATTCCAAACTATTACTGAATTAGATCCAATTTGGTATGGGATTGGAATCACATGCTTGTCCCCCTATTTCTCCATGGAGCAATAGATAAAAATGTTGTTATTCATGACAATCAAAAGAACCTGGTATTAGAATCCTGCAAAAGTCTATGCATCTTAAAACAGCGAGATGGCTGTGTTGTTGGTTTTCAAGTGGTTTGCGTGTTTGATTGGACAAGGGATAAATTCACCAATGCATAGGTATGCTTGACAATCTAAAAGAGTGGCTCAAGTTGCATCATGCCTTGACCTAATGGAACACATTAATGTGACCTTGCCCCATCCTTCTAACAACCAAGCCTCTCATGTCAATTTATCCAATTTTACTCTTTACTTTTTTTGTAGTCATGAAAGAATTTCAGAATCAGTGTGTAGGAGACTACAACAAGTCTGAGTGACAAAGTAGACTTGACCAATTCCGTTACAAGCAAGACAACTCTTCATTTTTTTTCTGGATGCAGGATCACAATTACCAGCATGTATCAATAGATAAAAGCGCATTAGCTGATGGATCCTGTATCTCTCGTGACAAAGACAAAGTCACCCACTGAAGCAATGAACTTTCAGGCAGGTTTTTGATTAAAACTAGATCATTAATGAACCAAAGTTACATATACGCCCATAAACGTTACACACCGAAAATTGAGCTTAAGTTAATTGTAAGTTTTGGTCACATTATTCTTGCCTAGAATACTAAACGGAATGAACTGTTGGAAGCGAGTAACGTTATTCTCATAGTGTTAAACTTCGTTAATAAAGGTTTTTAATGAATTGAGAATTATTGTGGTAAGGATAGCAAGGGCTTCTCAGGGAAAGTAGAACATTAGGCTTGTCCCTGCAAAGCGATGAAGTTTAGCAATTAATGAAATTCCTATTATTGATATATCAGCTTCCACATTATTATGTCAAGCAATCTTTAACCAGCACCTTAAGAGCCGCAAGGAAACTGGTAGATGCTTGTGAACAAAAAGTAGTCATTATTGATGAGAGTGGGGGTTTTTAATTGATCATTATTTCTCTTCACTCATAAACATATTCATCATCTCATCTTCAATTTCTAATGTAAGTTATCATTTCCTAGTTGTCGTGCTCGCATCAACCGGCATGGCCTCACGCGCAATCAATGGAACTACGATTCACCCATTCTCTGGAATCGGCTTGAGATAGAACGCCGCTAATCACCTGTTCAACAAGGTGCGAAAGAACCGAAAGGCCGCCAGCAGATGGCTAAGAACTAAAGTTATAATTATTGATGAAGGTGAACATCCCCTCATTCTTTCCCATCTTGATCTTCCATCTAACTAATATCTATAGATGATAACGAATTATTTGATAAACTAGCTGAACAATACGAGAATTTATGAAATTCAGAAGAAGCCGTTTGGTAACATTCAACTCGTTCTCTGATGATGTAATTTCCCTTCTACCTCAACTGGGGAGTTGTTCATCTATTGTCATAGCTTGACATTACGAGTGACTTTTTCCAATTTCCCGCAGTCACAAAAGGAACGGTTAGGTTTGCTTTTGATGCTAATATCTGAAAGGGATCTATGCCTCACAAGATCAATATATTCCAGGTCGTTAAACTTCTTTCGGGCTCTAAGATGGTTCAGTCCAACTGTGCTATGTTTAGAATGGTCATTTCCATTTCTTAGATCAGCTGTTTGCTGTACAACGTTCAGTGAAATGTTAAATGAAATGCAAAAGGGTGGCATGTCCCTTTGCTCGATCGAGAGATTCAAAACATAGTCAAAAGTTCCACATTATGACAATGATATTGTTCCAACTGAGCTATATATGTTTCCGATGCGTACCGATGTAGAAACATTTAATCGCACCCATTTAGAAGTCCTGCCTCATCTGCTTCAAAACTTCGGAAAAGTGTCCCAAAACGACGAATCCGGGATTTGAACAATATCGTGGCAACAGAAAAATTGATTTTAAAGAAAGAGGCCCAAGTAATGATGATAAAAAACCTTGGGGAAAGGGAGGATGTGGAGGTCATGGAGAGACTTGGTATAAAGATAATGGTCTATGAAGAAAATAACGATAGGCCTCTTGCACTTTGCCTGCTCAAAAGATAAAACAAAATATATCCAAACGCTAAATAAACATTACTAACCAAAAAGGTAACACTACTTAACCTCATAAAGGAGATATTGTAATCAAAGTCATTGAGCGAGAATAAAAGCACGGGAAAAAATCCATTAGGAACAGAAGGGCTTATTATAAGTGAAGGGTGCTCGCTCAATCACGCAAAGCTGCGATCAGTTAGTAAAACCGTACATGTGACTGTGCAAGTGACTGAAAACACAGATTCTACAAAGATTGTGACGTCATTGAATGAGAGGCATGGCTAGATCAAAAGATTCAATGACAGAATAAAAAAGAAGATAACGCGATGAATTCATTCAAGTAGAGTCTGCCAAACAATTCCAGACCATGACAATTAAAACATTGGGCGATGAAGATGGGCTGTCCATTGATTGGTCAATGAATTGAACTCATTGCAAATTTTGTGACCAATGAACCACTTTGGGCATGTATGTTCATGCAGCCGACAAGATCTTAAGTAAGATTTCATAACCCATGGGAAAAGATTCAAACAAAATTCCCAAAGTGAAACTTCTAATCTGATCAATAATACGCGGGCTAAATTCCAACTCCCAGTTGTAGCATGGTATCTTCCCAATGGAAGAAAAGAGCTAACAATAGTTGAATGAGCGGAATTCAAAGGCAAAGTGCAATCTCGCCGAGTTCAGATAGACCATTTTCTTACAGTCGTTTGTTGGAATAACTAATTTTAGTCCAGCCCATCGCACAGCTCTACTAAAACTGGGTGATTCAATGAATGATTGAGTGTGTATGTATGGCTCTAACACGGTTGATGTGATGGCTTGAATGATTTTATGTTTGCAATTAATTCCAATTCCTTCAATTCTGATATTGACCATATCCATCCACAAAAGTCAAGGACAAACTTCAAAAGACTTCACAACTTGATCCTATCTATTGAAAAAATTTTGTACGGAACAGTGTGTAAAGGATACTAAATCTGCTACTTGTAATAGATACAAAAAAAAAAAAAAAAAGGTTTCAATCATAAGAACTAGAATACTAAATATTAAATGATAAGAAACATACATATTGATGAAAGAACAAGTAAAAAAATAGAGAAAGCATCCATCATTTTATCTAAAATTGGATTAGTACGAGATAAGAGCATCTACAAGCATCACGCTAAACCCCTTCACTTAAGTCATTTCAATTCAGCTCTGCTTTGTTTCTTGGCTAAATTGAATTGAAGTTACTTAAGTGAAGGGGTTTAGCTTGATGCTTGTGGATGCTCTTATGAGAAACTGATAGTTTATGTAATATAAAATCAATAGTCAATGAAAGTGAGACTTTTAAAGAAATCTGTAAAAATAGGTTTGGTCTAGAAGGGAAATGGCATATGGAACTCATCCATCACATGAGAGGGGGACCAATTTTTTTTGTTTTTGTTTTCTTTCTTAATTTCATACAATCTCACCTGATAAGGAGCATGAAGAAAAGTATCACATAAGGGAGTAAATACATATGAGGGGAGCGGCAGGGGGGGGGGGGGGGGGAAGAATAACCAGTACAGTGATAAGAAGAAATCTAATGGGAAGGGCTTCAGCCTGCAAGAGTCAAATTATGTACAGCTATTTGGGAAAAGCTTGCTCTTTTTTCGCCCCTCATCCCCCGCCAAAAGCGGCTTAAACTCATGTTTTTGGCGGGGAGTGGAAGGCAAAAAGACAGCAAGCTTTTCCAAAATAGCTGTACAACTTCCATAAAATTAGGGTAGACCAGGTTGAGAAAACTCCCAATTGCCGAAACCAGCACGCCTCATGCTCAATTTAGACACAATATTATTGTGGTGGTTTCGGATTGGATTACACACTCGTCGATAGTCTCTACTCTGTATGTTATTCTATATACATCTGTTATGTAGTCGAGTATATTATATGCATATCTTTATGTCTCAACACCCCCCTGCTCGACTACATTCTGCCATCCAAGATTACTGCAGTATACATTAATCATCTCCCTAGCTTTTGTAATCAGATTAGGACCTAGATTTTTTGTTAATATATCAGCTTTTTGATCTTTTGTACTTATCCAGTTAATTGTTGCTTTTTTATTATATAACTGAGCATTAACATAGAAAAAATTCCTATCCATATGACGTATTCTTTTGTTGGATGGCTAGTCCCTGGCAACATTAATGGTTGATTCGTTATCGCAGTATAATTGTATTGTATGTTGTATGTTGGTTAAATCTTCTATAATGTTTTGAATCCAAGTTGCTGTTTTTGTGACGGATGCCAGCGCTGCCAATTCAGATTCACAAGTTGACAGAGCAACTAGTGTCTGTCTCTTTGAGCTCCAATTGACTGGGACTCCAAGGAAAAAGATGATTCCACCGTTTGTACACCTGGAGGTACCGTCGTTCCAACTCGCATCACCAAATGCTTGTAAACCTAAATTTTTATCTGGACACACATGAAAACTATGATCTTTTGTTGTCAGTACATATTGAGTAAGATGACCAAGCGCTGTCCAATGATCCTCGCTAGGGTTATTTGCAAAATGAGCCAAATAGTTTACTGCAAAGGAAATGTCTGGCCTAGTACCTACTGCTAAATAGTTTAACGATCCTATCAGACTAAGGTATTCTGTTGGTTTTACTTTTTCTCCTGTATTAGTTTTAAGGTCACAGTCTTTTGGTAGAACAGTTGTCTTTTTTGTTGTTGATTGTAAAAATTTTTCTTCTATTTTCTTTATCAAAACCGGTTGAGAGAGCAGGAATGAATTGTTATTTCGTATCACTTTTACTCCAACTATGTTATCTAAGCGTTCCTGCCATTTAATATCTACTAGCTCCAATAAGTTCTGATGAAATTTTTTCAATACTGCCGTAGAATTACCTGTTATTACTCCATCATCCACATGAATCCATAAGATTCCTGTTTCATTATTGGATTTTAACACATAAAGAGAACTGTCATAGTAGCTTGGTATGTAGTCCATTTTTTGTAACTTACATTCTAGATGCTTCCAACAGCATCTAGCTGCCTGTTTAGTGCCATACAAAGCTTTATGTAGTTTGTAAACTTTTCCTTCATCTCTTCCAAAGCCTGGTGGTGCCCTAACCCATATGTCTTCATCTATCGGAGAGTTTAAATATGCTGCAACTACATCAAAATTGTGTACAGGCCAGTTATTGGCTGCTGCAATTGTCAGTAAGATCCTTAAAGAAGTAAATGTTGCTGTAGGCGCAAAAGTCTCAGCATAGTCAACACCCTCTACCTGTGAAAAACCTTTTGCCACGTATCTTGCCTTTCTTTTTATTAGATTACCTTCTTGATCCAGTTTTTCAGCAAACACCCATTTGGCATCGGTTATCTTTTCTGTTACTGGTATGTCAGTTAAAGACCAGACTTTCATATTGTTCAGGTTTTGAAATTCACTTTCGCAAGCTGTTAACCAATCTTCTTTATGAGGAGATTTCATTGCTTGTTTAAAAGTTGTTGGTGTACCACTAGCTATGGCATGTGCAGATATTTCTATATTTGATACTAGTTTTTCCTGTTCAAAAAATGTATTTTCAGCATCAAAATTGTTAAATTCAAACTTGTTAGTAATAAAATCTATTGACATTTTATTGTCCTTGGTATCATCAGTTATTGTGTTAGTTAGTTGTTTATTAAGAATTGGTTTTTTTATTTCAAAATCTGCCCATGCGGAAGGGATCAACTTGCCTGTCTCAAGGTCCAAAAACAACCAACCCTTTGATTGTTCTAGATATCCAATCACTCTACACTTTCTGCCTCTTGCATCTAATTTCTTTCTTGTTTCCTTGGAAATGTGGACATAAGCTATACTGCCAAAAATTTGGAGATGATCCAATTTTGGTTTGGAGAGTAATAGCTTTTCATATGGAGTCATATCTGAGCTGCAAGTGTTAGGTAGTTGGTTGTGCGTATAAACAGCCCATTTGAAAGCTGGACCCCAGAGATTTTTTGGAAGACCGCTGTCCACTAGTATTGTTCGACCCATATCAAAAATTGTTTGGTTAAATCTTTCAATGTCTCCATTTTGTTCATGATAGTATGGTAAAGAACATTCGTGTTCGATTCCCTGTAAAGAAAGCCATTCTCGTAATTTTTTGTTAACAAACTCTCCACCATTGTCACTTTTTAGGGTCTTTATTTTAATATTAGTACGTCTTTCAAACCAAGATATATAAGAAATAATAAATTTACTGGCTTCATCTTTAGTTTTTAAAGTTTCAACATTACCATAACTAGAGCCTACATCTAACATAGTTAATAAATATATACCTTGATTTGTTGTGGTTACTTCAAAAGGTCCCATGAGGTCAACTGCCAAGACATCTCCAGGCGCATGAAATCTACCAGATTTGCTTGTAGTGTCAATTCGTTTTGATTTTGCTAATTTACATTCTTCACAATCGATATTTCCTGAAGGAATGTAATCTGGTAGACCTTCACCAAATTTACCATTAACTAGTTTTCTTATACTTCTCAAACTTCGGTGGCCGAAACATCTATGCCAAAATCTTAAAACTTCTTCTTTTTCAATATCAAGTTTCACCCTTTTTCCAGATAGTATTGTTGGGAAGTCACATATTTTGTAAGATGGAGAAAAAGTATTGCATTGCACATCTGTATAAAATTTAGATACAACAATATCAATGTCCAACATTGCCCCTAATAAGTGAGCCGGAAACGGTCAAGGTAGTGTCCAGCTTCTGTTGTTGAATCGTGCAGTAAAAATTGGAGTTCCATCATTAGAAAAAATCCTCATGTTGTTTGATTGAAAATCAAGCTTACAGCCACCCAAAATAAGCGACGCTTGAGATATTAATGTACCTGATGCCTGATCACAGAAATATACATTCTTCAATTCCACATTATTCCCATTCAGCCCGGGGAAAATCATTGAGCCTTTCCCTGTAATAAAATTGGGTTTGCCATTAGTCGCAACTTTTAGGGGAATTGGTGGATTTAAGAGGACAAACGTTGCAAAACTTTTTTTATTGCCAGTCACATGATGTGTAGCACCGCTATCAAGAATCGGAAGAGGTCCATCATCAGAGATAGTTAATCTGTCAATTTGAATTTCAGAAGGCTCTCTTGAATCATCAATTTCAAGAAGGCGAGATTTCATTGCAGGTTTGATTTTATCTTTATCGTAGTTAGGTCGATAATAATCTGCCTTGCGATCGTCTTTTGGTGGCATTTTTGGCAACAGTTGTTGATTATGATGATTTGGTAAAGATGTTTGATTAGGAAAGGGAGGATAAGGGTAGGGAAAGTTTGGGGTGAGGGCTGGGTAAAATGGTAAAGGATAGTGTGCTGAGTAATTTGGGAAGGGAGTTATTTGATGTTGGGAAGAATTTTGTCTTGTAGATGCCCTGCAATCAGCAGCGAGATGACCCGGACGGTTGCAGCGAAAACACAAATTTTGATTTCCTCTTCTGGCAAAATCAGTTTCGATTTCCTCAGGTAAAGAATTGTTGACTGATGATTCTTTCAACACTATTGTATTGTCGTTGTTGAATTTGGATTTCAAAACTTCTTGTCTGTGTGAGTCAATTATGATTTGGCTTATTTCTTTTGACTGAGGAATATCTTGAAGTCGATATAAAGTACTGATTTGGTTCATGATATCTTCTTCAATTTTCTGATTGCCAGTTGCTCCATTTTGCAAAATTAATCCAAGAAAATTATCAACAGTGAGATCAAGTCCTGAAGCACGAAGCAATCGAAGTTTTTCATAAACAGCATGAGTGTATTCTCCTCCAGTTGTAAAATCTGAAAGTTTTAAAGATACCAGTTCTTGCCATATATTTAAGTGGTGAACCCGTGTGCTTTGATTGAAATGAGTAACGAGAAAAGCCAGCACGTCAAAAGCAGTCGGGTAAGTACCATTGGAAATCATTTCTTGCACTCCATCATCACAACATTCAATTATTAATTCTCTGACCAAATAATCTTTGTGGATGTTTAAACGTTGTCGTCGTTCATTCGCGTATGTTTCATCTCGAATCACTTTTCCAAATAGTTGTCTTGTCTTCCTAATCCATGTTTGAAAATTTTCCCCTGTAGTTGTTAGTTTCATAATGCTGTCAATCCATGGTTTCGCTTTAGTAAGTTTTGCAAAGGCAAAATCTTCATCCCAGCCTGTTTCTGTAATATGAGTCGGACCTCGTTCAGTTGTGTCTTGTGCCTCGGTGTCTGCTTGTGTCGGCATTGAAAAAGTTTCGTGTCATCGATGAGATGAGTGTCTTGAAGTTGGTCGTGACATTGTGTAATAAAATCTATTTCAAAGTAATACTAAAAAAAGGAAAAAGAAGAGAGAGAAGAAGAAAAAGAAAAAGGAGAAAAAAAATATAAAAGTATATAAAATATCTATGTGATTTATTTGTTATATTATTCTATTTTATTTTTATTTTTATTTTATTTTTAATTTTGTTATTTTTATTTTTATTATTATTATTATTTTTTTTTTATATAGCAAAGTTAAGTTTTCGGTGGCAAAGATGTTCCTTCTTTGTCAGTAAAAAAGCTCGATTCCGAGCCACCAGAATCGACCTAATCACGTCACTATGCTTTGTGGTTTTATTATTTATTTTTATTTTATTAATAATAAATTGTTAAGGAAACAAATCGGTTTTAATATAGAGGTAAAATAGAACGGAAAGAAAAGATAGAGAAAAATAAGAGAAAGAAAGAGAAAAAAATATGAGATAAACGAGAAGAAAATATCTTGACCCCTTAGGTAAGGAAACCCAATTCAATAGCGAGAGCGAGAGCGAGAGAGATAGAGAGAGAGAGAAAGAAGGAAAACAAAAGCAAAAAGGAGAAAAGAAAAAGGAAAGAAAGAAAAAAAAATTGAGGCGAAAAAAGTGTTAAAAAAAATAAATTCTTGATTTCGGAATTTTAAGAAGCGAGCGAGCCCATAACCTATTGTGGTGGTTTCGGATTGGATTACACACTCGTCAATAGTCTCTACTCTGTATGTTATTCTATATACATCTGTTATGTAGTCGAGTATATTATATGCATATCTTTATGTCTCAACAAATATGGAGTACATACATCTGTTTTAGTAAACCCGTTTGACAAGCATATTTTGTCAAATTTTGGACTAAAGATTCATTCAACATTTAGTGCAATATGTACATATACAGTACAGAAATACCGAAACGGGTGTAGATTCCCTAAAATTAACATTTGCTCTGGAATCTTCCCAATCAAAAACTTATAGATATAGCCTCCAACTCTGTTACTGCGCTTGACCAGTTACTGAAACAATGATTCTAGCATTTGATGTTAGTCTTAATTTCATAAAAACAAGACGTAGGAGAACTCTAACACTAACTTAAGCCTCCAACCTAACCTCTATAGCCTTCATCACAAGGAATCGTGATGGTAATATAACACTAATCTATAAGTGAGCGAGCAACAATGCTAACACTAATGTTTAAGGAGATCAATACTAACAGCACTTCATAATTTCTTGACTGGACAGACTGGGGAGTTAATGTTCAGTTATGCAATCAAATCAGGCATGGTTAGTGCAATTTCTAAAATTGAGGGGTCTCCACCCGGTTCAACCAAATATTTTATAGGGAGCATCAAGTAGAGGAAGTGATGTAAAGCCAAGTTAGTGAATGTTACGAACGAAGATTTTATTTTAAATTTTTAGGTTCTGAGGATAAGTTTATCGAATTAATTACAAAGGTGAATTGCTAAATAAAAGGAGAAACAAGCGGTTTATACATCTGAGTCACAAAAGCTTACAGAATTTTGGACAAAAAAATTAACGTTTCACTCACAAAAAAATGATTTGCCTATTCAAAAGGGAGTACCCTCGACCTATCCCTAAACCTTTTAAATAAGAAAATCAGTTTTTGGTGAGAGAAACTTTGATTTTTTCGTCAAAAATTCCGCAAGCTTTTGTGACTTGGCTGTATTACAGTGAAGCTTTGTGTTTTTGCAAAAAAAAAAAAAGAATTGCTACTTTTTACTGGCTGCAGCTTCTTTTAAATTGCAAAGCCCAGAATAAGAAAGAATGGAAAAAAGTAAGAAGTAGAAAGGATGTAAAAAAGTAATTTACACTATGAGCAAACAGCCAACACATTCACCATGGGAAATTCACTCTCATCCCACCTGTGCCCTCATTCCTGTACCTAGTCCCATTAGTCCTTACCTTCATGCTCCTTGCTGAGTGAGATTTTATGAAAAAAAAAACCATGGGAAATTTGGGAGGGAGGGTATTGTTAGCAATCCCCTCTGTTTAAACTCTAATGAGCCCCACTTTTATGCCTGAATCATGCACACATTATAACCATACTGAAAACACACTAGTCTACCATTTTTAGTCATAGATTAGTCCTTAATGCAACCCGACATGAGCCTACATTGATTACTGTTTGATCCTGCATAACCCTAATTTGATCTTTAGTTGAACCCACATTAAGCTCATTTTAATCTAACATAACCTTTTGTATATCCAGTAAAAATATCAATTCAAACTACACAATTTTGCTATAAATTTATACGAGCATCACTTTAAATCCGGAAAAAGAAAATCCATAATGTTGAAAATATGGTTCCTTTACATTGTTAAATTTTATTACTATACCATTTCAAAATTGAACAAAATTTTCACATTTTTTGAACTTTACACATGAAAGTAAGTGAACATTTTTTCATGTCCAAGTATCTTAAATGCAATGTGCAGAATAGTATTGAATCTTCATTTGTTGCATTCTGTCCTGGGTGCTCCGGTGGAATGCAAAAAGTTAATATGCAATATAAAATGAATATTGCATATGACTAACAGTGGCAAGCAATAATTTGTAGTTTCACTTATTGATTTTCATTTTTGACAAGTACCGTGGGCAGTGGAATATGCAGTCAAGCAACAATAAAAATATTGTTTGCACTCATATGAGTAGAATTGAAATAAGGAAGGTTTCCGTAAATGATTATTATTCCTTAATGTTATTGAATGATTTTCAATATTGAAAATAACTTTTGGTTGGTTTGTATGTGATCTAGCTGTGCCAGGGATTTTTCTCAATATTGATACTATTCCTTAATGTTATTGAATGGTTTTCCAAATTGCAATTTTATTTTGGTGGACTTGATGATGTTGGATCTATATTATGACCGTCGATATAATGAAATGCCTAAATGACCTTAATTTTAGTCAGACAGAAAAATAGATATTATAATCGCTTACTTGTCTTATAAGTGAATGTTGGGTTAATTGTCTTACAGCCCTTATCACTGAAAAATGGTGGTTTATAATTTTCAATTATTGGCTCATTCAATGATATTCAGTGTCGATAATGGGTATTTGTTATATTAAACGAATGTTGGCTGGCTGGGTTTCGTCTTCTTTTAAAAATATTATATATATTTTTTAAATCATGTGATGATTGATTGACCAATAGTCTGAACACTTGTAAAGAACATAGGTGGTATTATAGACATCATCTTTATCCTTAACAAGGGATAATTTTTGACTAGGTATATTGTGACATAAACTAAAATAAGTAAAAAATAATGTATGGTGCTCATAATCTTTTGTTTCATATGTTGAGAGTGGAAAAAAATGTGCTATATATGTGATTTAATAAAAGGTTTCCATAATGTATCTATAACACAGTGTCAGTGGGATATGCATTGCTTGTGTAGCAGGACTGAGTGCATGCAATTCTACATGCTGTTGACAGATTAACTTCAATTGAAATTAATGGTGCCATGTCCTCATTAATTTTGATTGAAATAAATCTGGACATCAACATATTAGATACCAGTCATAATTGGCTTATATATGGATTATAGCTGGTATATAATAAGTTAATGTCTAGATTAATTTTGATCAAACTAAGCAAGGGGACATAGAACCGTGTATGAGCAAGTGCATTAGGGGCATCAAAAAATAGCCTACCTTCATTAGATAGTAGGAATATCATACCACAACACATAGATGATTTTGTGGGTTCAAAAGGCAATATATTCTGATACGATGTAAAAGGAAAGGATGGATGCTAAAAAATTGTTTAAATAAAATACAATAAGTGTGGTGTTTTTACAGTGTAATTAATACACATATATATTTCAAATATTTGTTTGGATCAAAAAAAGACTATAGTGGCAATGTATCTGGATCATTTGAGATCTTTTTTATTAGATATTTATACACTCAGCACTAAGAATTTTAGCAAAGGTTTTTTACTTATTTTTATTAGGGGGTATCAAAGTTAGAAATCTTCCATTTCAAAATACCTCATTTTTCCACCAAATCAACCATGACTATTTTTTAAAATATGACATATTGTGCCCCCAAAACACCTTTTTATTGAGAGTTAATGTCAAGTTTGTGCCTTTCTTTTTGTGTTGTGAAATGCCTTTTAAATAATTACAAATTTCTAACTTTGATACCCCCTATTATGCGTTACAGCCAAATTGGAAATGGTTGGTGCAGTTTTGCGGAAAAAATAAAATGTTTAAACAGAATGACTGACATTTGACAGAAAATTGATGGATTTTTGGTGGATGGAGGCTAAATTTTCTGTCAAATGTCAATAGATATGTCCAAAAAGTATTGAGTTTTTCTGCAAAGCTGCACCAACCATTTTCAATATGGTTTTAAATAAATTAAGATCAGATAGTTTGTTCAATAATCAAGTGTTAAAAAAATATTTGTAATTAAGTGATATATATATAATTTTAAAAGAACTTTAATTAGTATTTAATATAAATGTATTTCTGGATTAGTATTATAACAGCAAGTCCTTTATAATAAAATATATAAATTGTAATAAGTATGTTAAATTAGATAGATATCCTGTGAGTTAGAAATTATTATTATAAAATTTAAAACATTTGTGAGTTCTACATAAAACCATGTTTAATCTAAGTTCTTCAGAGTGAAAAATTTTATGGCAGTTGATAAGATTTTTTTTCGGGACTGCCTAACTGGGACAGCGTTTCGCACTATCCTACAGCACATGACGTCATCTATCTTTTTTTTTTAGTTTAATCCTTATTTTCTCTTTTTTTTTTATACTTATTTTTCTCTCACCCGCGCTTGCCTCAATTATGCATGTAGGAAGCGTTTCAAATACATGCTCTTTAGTCTAAAGTGTTCACTAAATGCATACTTGACATTTGGCCACCCGAACCTCATCTCGCTAGCCTACAGCAAGCTTCTAACACTTGCAACCTCAAATCAAAGTGAAATAATCGTAGAGAAAGAAAACAAGACAAAGAAAAACATACTAAAATAATGTGAATTAGGTAACAATATAATGTAATATAATATAATAAAGTAAGATGAATAAGGATAAAATAAAATGCTATATAATATGTTATAAGATAAAATAAAATTGAAAAAAGATATTATGATATATTATAATATAATATAATAAATATAATTGAAAATGAAAATATAAAAAAATATGATATAATACAATAAGATAAAATAAAATTTCAAATTTTAAATAAATTTTATTTCAATACCTTCACCAGAAAAAAAACATGGGCACCTGATAGCAGGTGCCAATCTCTATCTTTGATTTAGCTCAATTTCAGCTCAGCTGTAATTCTTCTGGAAAGACTTCGCACTGAACAATGAGCACACTAGCTCGTGCAACATCAAATCAAATCTACTCTTAAATCAAAACTGAATATAGGGATAGGCACCTGCTAGCAGGTGCCACTTATTTTTTTGCGGTGATTAATATGTTAAAAAATAAAAATGATACAATTTAAATAACTTAGAACCATCAAATCATTAAAGAAAGAAAGATTATCATTCACTCACTACCATCCTTCAAAAGTTCAGGAATATAACTTGCTTATTGCCACTATGCTAAATTCTATATTTTGATTGCCATCCAGCAAGCTTCAAGTCTGCTGCAGCTGACCTCAACTCCCTCATCAAACATTTTTTTTAAAAATAACGATTGCTTGTCCAAAGGGCATGAATATACTAGTTAGAGCATGTACAATCGTCCATCAAAATAGCTCAATTATGCAATTTTTTTGCATTAATTTGACATTTTTGCTCCAATCATCACTTGCACTAATGTTAACCAAAAATTATCTTTATAAGTAGAAATTGCATAATTGAAAATAATGGAGGATAATTGAGCACCATATGGTCTTAACACCACATGACCTAAGGTTCTTAAGTATTTAATTCTCAATTTCTTCTATTTTATGTCATTTTGTATCTATTTTTTCAGATTCAACATCTACCCTTCAACATGACATGTTTCACTTTTTTTTCTCATAGCCCATTTTTTCTCACATACCATTTCCTCCACTTTCATCTGCCCCATATATCATTTCTTCATCTTCTTCTTCCCTGCACCATTTTTTCATCCTGCACACTATTTTCCACCTTTATCTTTTGAAATGAGTCCATATACCTCTATTGAGTTATCTCCTCTCACACAACCATCACCATCACCGAGTTACTTAGAAAGATCCTAAAAGCCTAGATCAGCTAACTGGTCACCCCTTGAAGACAAGAAACTTGGTAAATCTTGGCTTCATGTCAGCCAAAAGCCTATTTTTGGTATGAATCAGACTGGTGACATGTTCTACCAGTCATTGATGGAAGACTTCAATATTTTTACTGTAGGAATCAAAAGGGATGTGGATCAAATACACAACCAGTATGTTTATTCAGGCCTCTATTTTATTTTATTTTATCATACTTATTTTTACTTAATTTTGGAGTATAATCAACACTGCAACTCAAAAATTCTCAGTGATTTATAATTCCCTTGAAACAAATCTACCCAGTGGTTCCATTCCAATGATGTGGCTTCAAGCTGAAAAAGAGGAATATTGACATCAATCAAAGGATTCTTCTTTTGAAATGGAGGATTCCTGGGAGGTTTTACATCACGCACCAAAGTGGGATACCAATCTTACTAGTCACCAAGCATCTTTTCACACTCCAAATCCTGAGATTGAAGATGGAAACTCTGAAAAGTCTTCTCCTTCTCTTCCTTCAGCCTCCTTTTTTGCTCATGTTACCAGGCCGATTGCTACAAAACAGGCAAAAAAAATGAAATCAGCTGGTCTCAATTTCAAAGAGGAGAATTTAAAGGTGGTCCAGGAAAGTAAGAGGATTGCTAAATCTTCTCCAGATAGAGACAATATGGCAAAAGACATTGAAGTTTTATTATGGTCCAAGGAAGATTGCCCTGATGAGCAGGCTAAGTTTGGATCGAGGCTTTTGAAAAGAAGATTCTTAAGCACTTGAGATATGAGGATGAGGAATAGTATGAAATTGGACTAGATTAAGATAGGATTGCTTTAGCTTTGGTGGTTTATTAAATGTTACAGAAACTTGCAATATATAGTCATGAACATTTATCATCTATGATAGAAAATATGATTGTTTGGGAATAAAAAATTGATTTATCCAATGTGGAGCATTTTGAAAACAAAAAATTATTGAATATGCAATATCATATGCTTAAAGGATAATGTGAGAACTATCTCCCCATTAAGTTTACTTGGTTTGATGCAAAATGATGAAAAAATTTGCTACTTTCCATAAGCAAATAGGATGATAGTAGGGCAACTCACATTAATTCATAATAAGTTGCATAATGCTCCAGATGATTCTAGTGATTGTCCATGCAAAAAATAGGGGGTATCAAAGTTAGAAATTTTTAATTATTTAAAAGGTATCTCAGAACACAAAAATAAAGCCACAAACTTAAAATTAATTCTCAGTAAAAAGGTGTTTTGGTTGCACAATATGGCATATTTTACAAAATTATCATATTTGATTTGGTGGAAAAACTAGGTATTTTTAATGAAAGATTTCTAACTTTGATACCACCTAATTGTTCAATATTAATAGGAAATTAAATTGGCAACCTGAAAATTAGAACTACTCATATTAATTTTATCAATTCATGTAAAATTAAAAAATATAATTTATCATGTAATTTTGAATAGCCTACTACAATTAAAATTCCTCAACCATCTCTTATTCTTCTAGCTCTTTAATTCATTTCTTCTCCTCAAATTTAGCTTTATATATAACAGACTTTTGGTAATAGTATAAATTATCCTTATTTGAAGGATCCTTTGCCAAAAGATCACTTAAATTCTTAACAAGATAAGTGAATTTTTCTAAAACATTCATCTCTACATACCCTGATATATCTGGTACAACTTCTTTGAGCTTTATGAGGACTTCAAATAAACTTTTAGTGACCTGAACAGATGATCCCAACCTGGTGAAAGTTTTATGTTACATGCAAAAGGTTTTCTGATGAATCAAATAACTAGAAGGCCATATCCCTACACATACTCCATCAACTTTCTCCAAATCAAACATCCATACAATTTCAGGGAAAATAAATTGTACACCTGTTTTCCTGGGATATTCTGAGTTCTAAGTTCCCTCAAAAAGTTGCCCTGATAAGGTTGTTGACATCCAAACCCCAAAGAGAAACTTCTGTAGCATCTTCATCAGTATGAGGGCTATTGCTGAAGCCATCATTTGTCCAAGTTATATTTCTGCCAAATGCTTCTTGATCCCCATGATGAGGGAGTCCCAAATCACTACAAAAAGATAATGCCTGCTCATAATATTTAGAGGAGAGTTCCTTAAAAAAGAAGGCATATAATTTGTAGATAAATTCAAGATGTTGCTTCACTTCTTCAATACTGAGTTTCCCAATTGAGTAAAATCCTTGAAGTTTGAAACAATGATATTTAAAATTTGAATTAAAAAGTAAAGTGAAATATAAATAATTTTTTTTAATGATGACATACCAACATTAAGGACATGATCTAATGCAGCCCTTTTATTTACCCCAATCATCTTCCCATGACCACCCACTTCCTTATGAGACCAATTAATAGTAATTTTATGTTCTAGTGATTTGAAGTAGTTTCAGAATAATCTGAAATCATCTAGCCTTCCAAGACTGTTTGATTCATCAAGAGTATATGATTTGAAAATGACTGGCAGCATTAATTCTTTTTTCAGATCAAGAAATGTTGTACCCTGTTTAAAAACATTATAGATCCCATTAATAAGGTACAGTTTCTGAGTCTGAAGTTTTTAATAGTTTAAGGTTATGGAAAGGTCTACTTCTAAATATTGCTCTCCTCAAAATGTTGGTCCCCAATAACACATATGTCCAGATTTTCAACCTATATTTGAACAAACAGCCTCAACTTTTTTGATAGACTCAGAATAGTTATTCCTTCAACCTATATCTGCACAAACAGCCTCACCTTTTTTGATAGACTCTGAATAGTTATTAATTTTCCCATTTTTCTTTTTTCTAGATGTCTTGGGAGTTATAAGAACTAAAAATTATAGACAAAAATATAATTTTTTTTTCTGATATTTAAACTTAATAAAAATTTCCAAACCTTTCCATGATGTAAGATCTATAGAAAATTCAAAGTAATAACAAAATGATTTGATAGAAGTAAATTTTTTATAATTTAAATAAAATAGTAAGAATTTTTTTAATGTAAATAAAACTGGATGAGAGACTTGGATACTTCAAGAACTCACCTGGATATTTTGATTCCCCTTTCCTTTCTGGATCCCTATAGTGTTTAAAAGTTATTTTCTTGGTCACTACCATTATTAGGAGAAGAAAAACAATACAATAAAAAGGAAATAAAGCAGGGCTGGCTTGTGCAGAACTTCTACCTGGTAAAATCAAAGAAATAGTTTGATTTGAAAAATGATAATGATTGAAAGGAGATTTAGTTCTAGCAGATGGAAAATAAGGAGGAAAGTGAGGAGGTATCCTTTATTTTAATATTATTTTATTATAAGCTGGGAGACCTATGGGTGATGTTTCTGCTGTTAAGCAGCAATATCTCTTTTTATTTTTTAGCTTATTTTATTTTTAATTTTTATTTAATTTAAGCCAGAGAAGCCTGGCTGGAAGACCTGCAGGCAATTTCGCTGCTGTATAGCAGCAACATTTCTTTCTCTTTTTTTGTTATATATATATATATATTTGGGTCTCCCAGCCAGAGCAGACTGGCTGGAAGACCCAGGGGAAATGTTGCTGCTGTCTAGCAGCAACATTTCTTGCTCTTTTTTATTTTTTTATATTTTATATTTTATTTTGTTTTTATCGGGTCTCACAGCTGGAGCAGCCTGGCTGGGAGACCCGTGCTCAGTGTTGGTGCTGTCTAGCAGTGACATTGCTTGCCCTTTTTTTTATTTTTTTTATATTTATATAGATATATGAATTTTTATTTCATTTTTTTTGGGTCTCCTAGGCAGAGCAGCCTGGCTGGGAGACCTGCAGGCAATGTCACTGCTTTCTAGACACAACATTACCTCCTCTTTTTTATTTTTTATATAATTTTTTTTTGGGTCTCCCAGCCAGAGCCTTTTGACCTCAAATAAAAAAATACAAAAAAATATATAAAAATATATAAAAAACAAAAAAAAAATAAAAAAAATAAAAAAAATAAAAGAAAAAAAAGACAAAAAAAAAAAAAAAAAAAGACAAAAAAATAAAATACAAAAAAATAAAAAAACAAAAAAAAGACAAAAAAAAAACAAAAAAACAAAAAAAACCTGAAATAAAAAAATAATCAAAAATTAAAAAAATGAAAGCAAAAAACAAAAAAATAATTATATAAAGTATAAAAATCAATAAAAAAATAACAAAAAACAAAAAACAAAAAGAGGCATAGTTTGAGTCAAAAAATTGAAAGAAGCTTTATCTTTCCATAAATAGTATAAAGCTGATGTGTATAATGTGACAGCTTAATCATTAATTTTTTTATTTTATTGAATTCCCTCAGCAATGCTCCCCTGGAAGGGAAATGCACAGGCAAATAAGTTTCTTTAATAGCAGCGGGAAGGTTTGTATATAAATTTTCTTTCTTTCCCATTTATCTTCTTCACACCTACGGAGTCATATCAAAATAGAAACAAAAATTAAACAAAAAACTTGTATTTATTTAATAAGAATACTAACTACTTCACACTAAATAAATAGACCAATAAAAAAATTCCTTAAAAAAGCACAAGCTAAAATTCAAAGAAATTCATAAGTTAATAAATGGCTAGGAGTATAAGGGATGAATGATAGTGAAAAAAGGATGTGAAAAAAAAAGAAAACTAAGAAAAGTAAAAGTGTTGATTTTAGAAAAAGTAAAGAAAATAATAAATGATATTAAAATTTTCTTTAAAATTTGTCTTAGGATTGAAAGCCTCTCATCAATCAGTTGTAAATTTTTAAATCCTCCATGAGTTGGAGATGAAGTGCAGTATTCTGTAATGTAAAATTTATTGCTTGATATCTTGATTGTGTGAAATGATCTCAGGATCATGATTTTCTGGAACAATATGAGCCAAATTTTCAGTTCTCTCTTCATTTCTTAATTGAAACCCATTGTCATTATAATTCTCCTGTAAAATTGTGTTGTGAAGAATGATTGCACAGGTCATAACATCATGAACATTTTCTATGTGCCACAAAAAGCATGGATGAGCAATTATACCCCACCATGCTTTGAGAGCACCAAAAGCACATTCAATATCTTTTCTACAAGGAGTCTGGAGGTTCTGATAGTGCCTACAAGAATCATCTTGAGGATGGTGAAGTGGCTTAACAAACACAGGCCAAGTTGGATAAATCCTATCAAAAATATAGTATGAATGAGTGTACTGATGGCTGTTTATATTAAAATGAACTTCATCTTCTTTTCCTATAAGTTCAATCATGAGAAAATCTTGTATAATATTTCTCCACATGAAATTACACACCAGATATAAAGTTGTAAAACAAAGTACTAAAATTCAACACATTAATATAATTGAGTCCACTAGGTGTTCCTAATATTGCATGCCAAAACCATAAATTTTTTGATGCCACAGCTTCCAGAACCATTGTTTTTGTACCTTCCTTACCCTGATACTGGCCAGCCCAGGCAGAAGGACAGTTTTTCCATGTCCAGTGTGTTCCATCCAAGCTTTCTTTACAGCCAGGGAAGCCTTGCTCCTCATTTTCCTTTAAAATACTTTTTAGCTCTTCAGGGTTTGGAGGTCAAAGAAATTAAGAGCCATATATTTCTGTCACATTTTTAACAAAAAATTTTAAACATTCAATTGCAGTGCTAGCACTAATTTTAATCTTTTCATATGTGATATCAGCTGATACACCATATGCCATTTTTTGAAGGGCTGCTGAAATTTTTTGGTTTGTTGATAATCCCCAGGCTCTACAAAAGTCCTGTCATTGAAACCAATAGATATTATGAGCTTGCAAGTCATTAGATATTCTCAAAAATATTTTTTATTTACTCAGAAGTTGCCATTGAAACAGGACTCTGGGTACTTTGGGTTTTCTCCCAGATAATCTTAGATGAGTTGATCCTTTCCTTGAGCTCTTTCAAAATGTATTCTCCTACAAGTAAAAGTAGTCTGATAATCATATGAGATATATAGCTCATTAAATTTTTGCACATTTTTGAGAAGAGTTGAAACCATTTGGTTTCTTAAAACATTGCACCAATTGATGGGTGAAATGGTAGTCAGAGAGAGGGAGGGACATAAGGATTTAATGATGCATGATTGTGGAGCTCCAGCTTTAGCAAAAATTAGCTAATTCATATTGAATACTATTTTTAATGATTGCAGAAACAGGCCAATTAGCCTAGTTTTTTGATGTCACATGAAATTTGCTAATTTAATTTTTAATGGACAATTGTAAATGCTCTTACATTTTTATACACAAAATAGACATTACTTAGTGATTAGGCCTTATGTAAATAGTTATAATGTATATAAAACTATGGTACAGCAGACGTGTTAAATCCAGTTCACTCTGGACAAAGACACTGATACTGTTTCCATATACATGAACACAGAGAAATTGTTAAGAGAAAAATTTAAATAAAGCAATATAAAAGTAAATTAAAATCAGAATTAAATATAAAAAGAAATAAAGTAACGTGTTTAATGTAATAGATATACTTTAAAAAGAAACATGATGAGGGTAATTTTAATTAATTATTCACAAGAATATTTTGTTAAATGAATCATCCTGATAGCCCTGGAGCCATTGAATTAAGTATTTACAAGTAAACATAATCTAAGCTGATGCTCTAGTAAATTCTCCCATAAATGCTTTGAATAATGTTTACTTCCACTAAATATTGATCTACAAAAAATAGGGGTAAGAGGAGCACCTTCAAGTAAGACACCAAATTGAAAGTGAGAAGCACCTTAATGAAATACCATAAATAATGGTTTGACACAACTAGAAAAATAACAAGGTAGAAATATAGATGAAGCTTTAGATACATTTTTATCTGCTTGTAGAACAACAATTGTACAATTGAAGGTATACACTTCTACTAAGCTATAATATGGTGACTGAAACAATGCTTTGAATGGTGCTATTGGGTTGAAAAAATTTATTCCATCATACATTTATTGAAAAAATTGTTCACTAAAAAGTTGATTGTAGTGATGTATATTATCTAACAATTGCTCTGAAATAGCTTTCAAAACCAATTACCATGACCATGAGGGAACTAAAGCTTTTGCAATAGAAGAGAAACCACAGTGTCCATCTGATGGAAAGTTGTAAATTTCACTAAGATAAAATTTCAGTACTTGAGGAATATTGGTTTGAAAATTTTTGCTGGACAGTTGAAAGAAAATTGTCACTAGAACTGGGCTCAATTTCTGGAATTAAGTGGAAAATGTTCTCATTTTTCCTTGAAAGAAAAGTATGACTATTATGGCTATGATTACCACAAGAATTACATTTTTGAGAGGTTTTCACTAGATCTGTTTATGATTCAACAAATTCAAATCCAGAGGGATTACATTTTTGAACTTTGAATTTCGAAGGCTGGCCTTTGCCATGATCAACTATTTTGAACTCATGAATTGAATCAACATGTTTCACCTCTTGGCAGATACATATCACTTTATCCTCAAAAAATTTTCTTTTCCAATGAGGCAATTTTCAATAAAATGTATTATAATTTGAGAGGAAGTCATCTGAATCAGCTTCTTAAAATTCTGAAATATTTCTTGCTGCATTGGGATTACACATAAACCACTGTTTATGAGAAATTGAAATAGTGAGCTGAGGATGATTACTTTTTTTAATTTCTTTAAGTTTATGCAAGCATGGAAGACCCATTTTTGGGCTGAAGACATGAGTACAAGGTGGAGATGTGGAATTAGAGTGTAGGGATTTCTTGTATTCTTGATATACTTTATTCAGACCAGCTTAAGAGATTTTTCTTTGAACCTATTAGAAGAAAAATATATTAAATGTAAGCCAAAATTCAATAATTCAAAATTTAATCAGTTGCTTTATTTTTACCTTAATCCAGAAAGGAAGTTGGTATATCCTATAAATATTTGCTATATCTTTAGCAATTTGAACCGAAATCCCATACTCTCTATTATTTTCTGCAATGATCAGCCTATTAGCAACAGTTGTAAAATCCCCATTCAACTTGTAAAGCCAGCATTTAAATTCAGCATGTTTCCTGTCAAGGTACACTTTTAGTCTAGAAGATTTGGTACGTAGTTCTACGAGGATTTAAAAGGCTTAAATGGATTTTCAACAAATTTGTACGTATTTCTTAATTCAAAGATGAATGTTTTACTCAATAACAGAGGTAGGATTAAAATATTAATATAATTTATAAATTAGAATTACGCTATTGTAAGTACTAATGATATAGAATATAAGAATAAGTGTTTATTTGGTTATTGTTGTAATAAAATGGTTTGGTAAGATAGAATGATTAAAAGACAACAAAAAGAGAGGCCTTTTATAGGCAAAGGAGAGACAAAGCACGGAAATCAAATTCTAAAAACAGTAGGGAAAAAGAGAGAAAAAGAACATTCCAGAAAGAGTATTTCAAATAATAAAGTTATTCCAAAAAGAAGGCGTCAAAAAAGATGTATTTACAGAGTATGTCAGAAATACATCAATATTTTTAATATTTACTGTAAATGTCAATTCCAAATAAGAAATTTGATTTATTTGTATATATTTAATATTATTTGAATATTTAAATCTTATTTTATCTTTGTATTTAAATATAAAGTTTTATTTTTCCCAACCTGTCAATTGAGCACGGTGTTAGAGAAAATATAAGGGACAAAATTATAATTATAATTTTACTTATTTATTTAATTAATTAATTTAATTTTAACATTCTGTAACTAGTTAATTTATAACTAATGTTAATGTAACTAAATGATAATTAAATAATAATTAAAGATGATAAGGTGCGGCTTCATCCAGTAAATAATTCCTTATTTCACTGGGTAAGTCCAGTAGCCTGGCTGACACTCCCTTACTCTAAAAAAAAATAATAAAAAAAAATGCTATGATTTTTTCTTCTTATAATTTTTTAGTAGAGTAGGAAGATTAGATATCTCCTTCCCAGGTATCCAAGAATCATATTCAGATGATTTATTCTTGAATCTCGATAAGTATTCTGTACCTTTCTCAGCAGTGACTATTCTGTCATTTAATATTTTTTCAATTTCTGCTGTCTCAGTGATTTCATTTGGGGTTTTCTTTGGTCTACCCCTCCATCTTGGAAATAAATCACTATTGGATGTGTAAGGTTTCAAAAGAGATATTGGAAAAACAGGATGTTTTCTGTCATATGGGGAATACAGAATAACTTCAACTGCATTATCTCCAATCATTCTTCTGACAACAAAAGGACCAACAAATGGATCTTTTAATTTGTTATTACCTTGTAAGTTGAAGTGGACTGTAGAAATCAACACTTCATCACCCTTTTTAAAAGTGTATTCTTTATGGGATTTGTCCCATCTTTTCTTCTCATATTCAAATGATTTTTCAATACATTTTTGAGCATGATTTCTGCATAGTTGTTGCATTTGAAGAAAAGATTTTACACCAGGATGTATATCCAATTTAGGTATTTTGTTATTGAGAATTTGGGCAGGAGTATTAGGAACATATCCAAGCCAGAGCTCAAAAGGCTTCCTTTGAGTAACAGAATGAACAGTGCTATTATAAGCAAATTCTAACCCAGGAAGTAAGGTAACCCAATCATGAGTGAATCTGTCATTATCTTTATACTCAAGGCCAAAGGCACAATATCTTCTTATCATGTCCTCTAAAGTCTGAATCATTCTTTCAGCTAAACCATCAGTCTGAGGGTGATGGGCAGTAGAAAGTTTCAGATCACAACCACAAACATCCATCAGAGACATCCAAAATTCAGAAGTAAATTTAGGGTCTCTGTCAGAGATTATGGCTTTAGGAAAACCAGAAGTATTAAACATATGAGACCACCATAAGAAAGCTAATTCTTTAGTGGAAACATCCTTGTGGGTAGGGATAAATTTACACATTTTTGTGAATCTGTCCACAATAACCCAAAAAGAGTTATAACTGTCTTTACCAGCAATAGGTAATCCTGTTACAAAATCCATGTTTATTATTTGCCATGGGGCATCAGGAGGTTCAATATGTTGCATTAATCCTGCTCTTTTACCAGTTAATCTTTTTGATTTTTGGCATGAATCACAGGATTCAACATATAATTTTGTGTCTTCAGACATATTAGCCCACCAAGCAGTGTTCTTAATTCTGATCATTGTTTTGTCAAGATCAAAATGTCCAGCTAATATGTCATCATGACAAATTTT
Organism: Hemileia vastatrix; assembly: GCA_030280995.1. Taxonomy (NCBI): domain Eukaryota; kingdom Fungi; phylum Basidiomycota; class Pucciniomycetes; order Pucciniales; family Zaghouaniaceae; genus Hemileia; species Hemileia vastatrix. The sequence continues at coordinate 491,209 of JASXTE010000017.1, read as the reverse complement.
CAAGATGATTTCTTTCATACAAGGAGGAATAACAATAACATTACTCAACTTTCTTCTATAATATAGATATCCTTCATCAATTGAAAATTTTCCTTTTTCCAAACCTTTTTGGTACTTTGGTGGAAGGGTTTTAATTAATGCTTGTATTGAAGCATTCTTTGGATCATTTAATATGGTGCATAACTTTTTCAAGTCAGTGTCCTTATCATATGATTCCAGAATAAGCTGTAATAGCTCTTCCTCCATATCAACCACATATATCCCATGGATATGGATAATTTCATCCTCAGGATCATATGCAGGATTTGAGTCATCATTTGGTAAGGGTAACCTTGATAACATATCCACATTTGAGTGACCAATACCAGCTCTGTGAATAATTGTCATTCTCCCTCTGTACTCTTGAACAGCCAGCTGCCATCTAAACATATGTCTATTAGGTGTTTTCAAGTTTAAAAGGGATTTAACTGCACTGCAGTCAGTGACAAGTTCAAATTTCTGGTCATCTAGGTAATAATGAAGCTTTTCTAGAGCCCATACTACAGCTAAACACTCTAATTGAGTAGCACCATATTTCAATTCACTATTTCTCAAGGTTCTTGAAATATAACAAATTACTACTTCTGAAACTTTATCATTTATCACTTGTTTTTGATGGAGGGCAGCACCAAGACCAATGAAACTGGCATCAGTGTACAAAACAAATGGTTGATCAAAGTCAGGTAAAGCAAGAATTGGTGCTGACATCAAACAGTGTTTCATAGTGTCAAAGGCTCTTTGTCTTTCACTATTCCAGACAAAAGCAACATCCTTTCTAGTTAATTGGGTAAGGGGTAAAGCTATGACTTGGTAATTTTTAATATACTGTCTATAGTATCCACACATTCCCAAAAAACTTTGGAGCTCTCTTACTGTTGTAGGAGCTTTCACCTGTTGTATGGCTGCCACTTTGTTCTGGTCAACACATATCTGTAAGCCTGAAACAACATGACCAAGAACTTTTAAAGAATGGAAACCAAATTTACATTTCTTCAAAGCAAGTGTCATATTTATTTCGTCCATTTTCTGGAATACTTTACACAGGTGTTTAAGATGGTCCTCAAATGTTTTTGAGAATATAATGATATCATCAATATAAACCATCAGCCAACCTTCAATTATCTCTTGATGGAATGTGTTATCCATTACTTTTTGGAAAACAGAAGGGGCATTTTTAGGGCCAAATGACATCCTAATATACTTATAAATACCCATATGAGTGGCAATCATCAGAAAGTTCTGAGAATTTTTCTCAACAGGTACCTGGTGATATCCCTTATTACCATCCAAACAGCTGATATATTTAGCACCCTGTAAAGTAGCATGTATAGAGCTGATTCTAGGTAAAGGATAGATATCATCAACAGTATAAGTATTTAGTGCTCTATAATCACCACATAACCTGGCTTTATCTTTCTCATAAGAAATTAGGACAGGTGAGATAACACAATATTTAGGTGTTTCAACTACCTTTTCAATAATATTCATTTTTAAAAGGGTAGAGATATTATCTTCAATATCTTTTCTCTTTGTGGGAGAAGCAGGATAAGGCTTCTTCTTTAAACTAGGTGGTATATCAGTTAATGGGCAAGACAATGAAAGTTTCATTTCCTCTTTAACTAATCCCAGTTCATGTGACCCATGAGCAAAGGCCATAGGAAAAGATTTTATCAAGTTAATGATGGAATCTTTATCCTCACCAGAAAGTTGTTCTCCAAAAGAGGCATTGTCAATTTCAGACCTAAGGGCATGCATTTCCTTTGTAGATCTTCCTTTATATTGAACCACAGAATTACATGTGTTCAATTCTGGTTTTAATAATTTTTTAGGGGAGGAAATTTTAAATTTTCTCTTCCCATTCAACCCCATTGTGAAACATTGGTTTGAAGGATCCAATTTTATGCCATACTTGGTTAAAATATCATTCCCTACAATAAACCAATTGCTCAAGTTATCATTTTTCATGACAACAAAATCACAAATAGCTCTTACAAAACCATGGTTATATTTAAAAAACACTGTGGCTTTGTATTTACCAATGGGGGACAAAACAGAGCCATACCCTCTCCAATTTTCAGAAATGATAGGCAACAGTTTAGATCTATAGTCTTGATCTACTGAGGCAAGTGCTCTTTCAGATACTACACTTCCTCCAGCTCCAGAATCCAGAACAACTTCAATGCTGGTTCCATTAATCAAGACTGGTGCCTTAAGAGGGGCAATAACAATTGAGTTATCCTCAATGTTCTTTATGATCTCAGCATCCTCAACTGTAGATAAATCATTATTATCAATGTCAATAGTATTTAAATAATGAATATCTTCTTCCAGCATCAAGATTTCTTGTTGAGATTCATATGAAATATTGCTGGCACAATCACTTGATGTATCATCCAGTGCCACTGTGTCATCAGCATGCTCCTCTGTTTGTTCCACAAGATTTATCTTCTTGTCACAAACATGGCCTTTCTGCCAAGGCTTGTTGCACTTGAAGCAAGTGTTTGTTGCATACTTCTTTGGTGCAATAGGGGCAGAAGGTTTACCAACCTTTTCCAGAGGTTTTTGTTGGTAAGTGGAGGGTTTCTCCAAAGGGGTCCTAGGAATGAATCTTCTTGCATCATACTTATTGTTTAGAAGTATCTCATTGCAAGTATTAATGAAAGAAGAGGGTTCTTTGGAGAACTCAGTCCTAGCCACAATCAAGTCTCTCAGAGACATTGGTAATTTATAGAGGATCCTGTCCTTCCATAAATCAAACTCCATATTTGGGTCCATTGCCCTTAAGATTTTTACAAGTTTCATTAAAAACTCAATAGGTTTATCAGTAGAAGAGCTATATCTAGTTTCCTCATACTGCCTTTGTTGAGCCATTCTGAACTTGGAGCCACCAAATTGTGCTTTAATTAATTTCTTCCAATCCTCCCATGAATAGTCATTCCCATCCAGGAGAACAGATTCATACCACATCAGGGCAACATTAGTGAACAAAGAAATTAATTTGGACACAATTTCCTCATCTGGGAGTTTGTAAGAATTTTTTAAATTATCAATTCTGCAAATAAATTGTTGCCAATCAGAGGAAGAATCACCATCAAATGTTGGGTACTGGTCAAGTTTTGGCCAATTCTTTTGATTTGAAGGAGTCTCCTTAGTACTAGCTTGTTTCTGAGTAAGAAGCAGCTGTAATTTCTCTAATTGTGCTGAAATCTCATTGTTTAATCCTTCTGTTGCAGATCCTGGTGCATCATCAGTTTTTGATGGAAACTCAGTGTTATCAACAGGTATTTCTGGATCAATTTTTATTTTAGATGAACTAGCCACAGGTACTGGTTGAGAATCCTGCACTATATGTTCCTTCACAGAATTTTCAGAATATTTTTGGTCATTTAACAATGAGTTCAATGTTTCTTCAATGGTTGTTAGTCTTGTTTTCATTCTTGGAAGACTAGATAAACTTTCATTGACAGTTGCAAAAGATAATTGATTTTTATGTTGAAAAGATGACAAATGGTCACTCAATCTTTTCAGATTTATCTTATCTATCTCTACCTCCTGGCAACAGGCAGATACAGTATCTTTTAGTTTAGACAAATCATTTTTTATATTTTGCCATAAAGCAATTTTCTTTTCATGGGTTGCTTTGTAATGAGACAATTCATCAGAGACTCTCTGTGCTTCACTTTTTAATGCTTGATAACCCTGATCAGTTAACAAAATATTATATCTCTGAGTCAATTGCATATTGTTCATTATATGATTTTGCTTGGCAATAATATCTCTCAAGTGCTCATCATTAATTCTTGCTACATCCGGAGTGTTTCTCAATAAGGAAACTGAGTAACTTTCCAGACTCTCATAGAACTCAGGGTCAAGAGTTTCATCAATCACAGCCATATCAGGATTAATCATTGAGGTAGCAATTAAAAGTAATGGATTGGATACATGAGATAACTGTCTACTATTCCCAGCCTCTATAGGTCTCAAGGTTTCATCTTGCCTTCCAGATTTACCTGAAGGAACAGAGTCAGCCACAAGAAAAGGCACTTGAGAATCAATAGAGGGACGTACCAGGGTTTGCTGGGTATCACCATATTGGGCTTCCTTCTTCTTTTGCCTCCTTGATAAGGGTGGGGAGGAGTGGGGTTTGCCTGGGTGGGCCTTGATGGACCTACCTGAGGTAATTGATGCTGATTTTGAGCTAAGTAGTCCCACTGTGTGTTGAGCCAGTCCCACTGCCACTTTGACACTTCTACCATCTCTTGGGATTGGGGAGCCAATTGTTGTTGATCCCTGGGAGGAAGAGGTTTCCTTTTCTCTTGGAGAGAAGTATTTGTTCTTTTCTCCCATTCTTCCAAGGCATCTACCCTTACCTTTAGTTTTAAGCTGTCTGTCTTTAACTCCTTTATGTGGGTTGACAGATTCTTTATCTGCTGGGACAACGGCATCTTTTTTATCTTGAAGCCTCTTGGAAGCTCTTCTGGTGGGTTTGTCCTGGGTTTCTGATCCTGAGTATTGTCCACTAGGATTTCTACTTCTTCCATTTCCACATCCTGTTTGGGGCAAGGATTTATTAGTTTGAGAAATTCTTCTTGTTAAAGGAGAACTTACAGAAGTAGGCTCATCATAATCAATTAAGTCTAGTTCTTCTTCACGTGCAGTATAACCACTTTGATCAGTCATTTTAAGATTCTACTGAAATGAAGGAAAAGAGACAAAAAATTAATTAGTCTTTTATTTTTAATTTTTATTTAACAGAAATAAAATAAAAATAAATAAAAAAAAATCTTTTTAGGATAAAAATCAACTTAAATAAAATTAATAAAAAAAATTTAAAACCAGGATAATGCAATCAACTGTAGAAATAAATTAGAATTTCTATTAATTTTTATTTTCAGGATTTAAATCAACTAATTTATTACCAGGATTTATTGTCAACTGAAATAATCAAATATGAATCTTTATTAATAGAAATTATTTTAACTGATTAATTAACTACCAGGACTTAATGTCAACTGAAGTAATTTAAATATGAATTTTATTACTTAAAAAGATTTATTGGATTACCAGGACTCAAAGTCAACTGAAGTAATGAAATGTTAATTATTTATTAAAAAAAATATAATTGTCAGGACAATTTGTCAACTGGAACAATTAATTAATCAGGACAAATGTCAACTGAAAAATTATAATAATTGTCGGTCAGTCGTCTAGAAGATATAAGAGAAGAGGGAAGAAAAGAGAGGAGGACAAGAAGGAGATAGTAGTTTAGAAATAAAAGAAATAAAAACAATTGAAATTATTTAATTTATTTGAGAGAAAGCAACGACGAGTGATTTGAGAGGTGACAACAAATTGGTTTTATTAATATTTAATATTATTTAAGTAAGAGTTCTGCGCGGCAAACACCATAATTACTATCAGACTTAAGGCAACCTTTAAATTGTTATTTAGAATTTTTAATTAGAATTTAATACTAATAAAAATAATAATAAGCGTAATAATTTTATTTTTAAATTGTTGAGTGTGTAATAAGTGATAAGGCTACAGGGGATTATCCAAGGCCCTTTTATAGGCAATGGGTCCTCTGAAGCGCTACTATATTTGTAAATACAATGATTAGAATGGAATAAAACAAACATATCAAAAGAGTAAATGAAACATAACAATATAGAGAAAAACATGAAACAAATAATTAAAAGCCCAATTAAGAATCCAATTTCCCCGCCATTAATTCCCAAATCAGTAAGTGACAATAGTGAATAACTAAACAAGATTGGAAACATAGGAACTATGAGAAATATAATTCCCAACAGATGGTACATTCTGATTAGAGGACATTTTAAGTGAAACAAAAAATAATTTGACGCAACAAAACAAGAAATTAATCTCAATTTAGTCCAAATTAATTTATTTGTTTTTTCTAACACAATTAAGGGTCAAAAGAAGCGTCCTTAATTATTGTTTAGTATCATATGAGAGGTATTATTTAATATATAAATTTAAGTAATTAATTTAAATATATTATAAATCAAATTTACACTTGTAATTATAATATATGTTTTTTAATTAATTAAATATAAATTTATAATTATTAAATATATAAAAATGCGCCATTATTTGTAGAATATATTATATTATGCTCAATTTAATTGTATATAAAAATATATATAACCAATAAATTTAATGTAACATTTGTATATAATAAAATTCTTATATAATTTCATTATGCAATAAAATATTAAGTTATATTCATTAAATACAAGTCTTACCCACTCTTTAAGGTTTTATAATTTATATATCATTTACTGGACTCCTGGAATAGCCTGGCTGACACTCCCTCACTCTAAAAAAAACAATAAAAAAAAATGCTAAGATTTTTTCTTTTTGTATTTTTTCAACAGAGCAGGCAGATTTGAAATTTCCTTGCCAGGTATCCATGCATCATGTTCAGATGATTTGTTCTTATATCTCAATAAATATTCAGTACCTCTTTCAGAAGTGATAATTCTATCATTGAGAATTTTATCAATTTCTGCTGTTTCTGTGACTTCCTGAGGGTTCTTCTTAGGTCTTCCTCTTCTTTTTGGAAATAAGTCACTGTTGGAAGTATAAGGTTTAAGTAAAGAAATGGGAAAAACAGGATGTTTCTTATCATATGGAGAATACAATACAACTTCTACTGCATTATCACCAACCATTCTTTTAACAACAAATGGTCCTACAAAAGGATCTTTTAATTTGTGGTTACCTTGTAAATTGAAATGGACAGTAGAGATCAACACTTCATCACCCTTGTTAAATGTGTATTCTTTATGGGATTTATCCCATCTTTTCTTTTCATATTCAAATGCTTTATCAATACAACTTTGAGCATGTTTTCTGCAGAGCTGATGCATTTGCATAAAAGATTTTACACCAGGGTGCAGTTCCAACTTAGGTAATTTATTATTGAGAATTTGAGCAGGAGTGTTTGGGACATAACCTAACCAGAGCTCAAAAGGCTTTTTCTCAGTGACAGAATGAACAGTGCTATTATATGCAAATTCAAGACCAGGCAAAAGAGTGACCCAATCATGAGTAAATCTGTCATTGTCTTTATATTCTAAACCAAAGGCACAATACCTTCTAATCATATCTTCCAGAGTTTGAATCATTCTTTCAGCTAGACCATCAGTCTGAGGATGGTGAGCTGTAGACAATTTTAACTCACAGCCACAAATATCCATCAAAGAGGTCCAAAACTCAGAAGTGAATTTTGGATCCCTATCAGAGATAATGGCTTTTGGAAAACCAATAATATTAAACATGTAAGACCACCATAAGAAAGCTAATTCCTTGGTGGATACATCTTTGTGGGTTGGAATAAATTTGCACATTTTTGTGAATCTATCAACTATTACCCAACAAGAGTTAAAGCTGTCTTTACCTGCAACAGGAAGACCAGTGACAAAATCCATATTAATGATTTGCCAGGGAGCACTAGGTGCTTCAATATGTTGTAATAACCCTGCTCTCTTACCTGTTAACCTTTTAGATTTTTGGCAGGAATCACAAGATTCAACATATAATTTTGTGTCTTCAGACATATTAGCCCACCATGCAGTGTTTTTGATTCTAATCAATGTTTTTTCAAGATCAAAATGTCCAGCTAATATGTCATCATGACAAAGTTTGAGGATAGTTTCTTTCATTGAAGGAGGAATAACAATTACATTGGTAAGCTTCCTTCTATAATATATATAACCATCTTCAATAGAAAACTTTCCTTTATTTAAAGCATTTTGGTATTTTGCAGGAAGAGTTTTTATTAATGCTTGAATTGAAGCATTCTTAGGATCATTCAAAATAGTAACTAATTTATTTAAGTCAGAATCTTTATCATATGAATCCAGTATTAACTGTAATAACTCTTCTTCCATATCAACTATAAATATACCATGTATATGAACAGTGTCATCCTCAGGTACATAAGCAGGATTGGAGTCATTATTTGGCAGAGGCAATCTGGAGAGCATATCAACATTAGAGTGAACATTTCCAGCTCTGTGGATAATAGTCATCCTTCCTCTGTATTCCTGAACAGCAAGTTGCCACCTGAACATATGTCTGTTAGGTGTTTTGAGGTTTAAGAGAGATTTCACAGCACTACAGTCAGTTACCAACTCAAATTTTTGGTCATCCAAGTAGTAATGAAGTTTCTCAAGAGCCCAAACAACTGCTAAGCACTCCAATTGAGTGGCACCATATTTCAATTCACTATTTCTTAAGGTTCTTGAAATATAACAAATTACAACCTCTGAGGATTTATCATTAATAATTTGCTTTTGGTGAAGGGCAGCACCCAGACCAATAAAGCTAGCATCTGTATAAAGTACAAATGGCTTGTTAAAATCTGGGAGAGCCAATATAGGGGCTGTCATTAAGCAATTTTTCAATGTATTAAAAGCTTTCTGACAGTCATCATTCCAAAGAAAAGCAACATCTTTTCTGGTTAGTTTTGTAAGAGGCAAGGCTATGACCTGATAATTTTTAATATATTGTCTATAATAGCCACACATACCCAAAAAACTTTGGATTTCTCTTACAGAAGTTGGTGCTTTAACATTTTGAATGGCAGCAACTTTATTATGGTCTACACAAATTTGTAAGCCTGACACAACATGGCCAAGGACTTTCAAAGATTGAAAACCAAATTTACACTTTTTTAAAGATAAGGTCATATTGATTTCATCCATTTTTTGGAAAACTCTATTCAAGTGAATCATATGTTCATCAAAAGTTTTAGAAAAAACAATAATATCATCAATATAAACCATGAGCCAACCTTCAATAATTTCTTGATGGAAAGTGTTATCCATGACTTTCTGGAAAACTGAAGGAGCATTTTTAGGGCCAAATGGCATCCTAACATACTTATATATTCCCATATGAGTAGCAATAAGCAAAAAATTTTGAGAATTTTTCTCAACTGGAACTTGATGATAACCTTTATTACCATCCAGACAACTAATAAATTTTGCACCTTGCAAGGTAGCATGTATTGAATTAATTCTGGGTAAAGGATAAATATCATCAACAGTATAAGTATTTAAAGCTCTGTAATCTCCACATAATCTAGCTTTATCTTTTTCATATGAAATCAAGACTGGGGAGATGACACAATATTTGGGGGTGACATTCACTTTCTCAATGATATTCATTTTCAATAATGTTTCAATATTATCTTCAATATCTTTTCTTTTTGATGGAGAAGCAGGATATGGTTTTTTCTTAAGGGAAGGAGGAATATCACTCAAATTACAGGATAAGGTAATTTTCATTTCTTCCTGAACAATTCCCAAGACATGAGAACCATGAGCAAAAGCCATAGGGAAAGAGGTAATAGAGGCAACAATAGAATCCTTTTGTTCATTAGTCAAATGGTCACCAAAAGAAGCGGTATTTATTTCATGTAATAAATCATCCATTTCAGTTGTTGTTCTACCTTTACATTGGGTCAGTGAGTTACAAGATTTCAACAAATGCCCAGAAGGTTTAGGAGAAGAAATTTTGAATTTTCTTTTCCCATTCATTCCTAAGGTAAAGCAATTATTTGCTGGGTCCAGTTTCACACCAAACATGGTTAAAATATCATTTCCCATAATAAACCAATTGCTCAAATTATCATTTTTCATGACAACAAACTCACAAATAGCTCTGACAAAGCCACCATTATATTTGAAGAATACAGAGGTTTTGTATTTGCCAATAGGAAATAAGGTAGAACCATACCCTCTCCATTTTTCAGAAGTTATAGGCAATAATTTACTCAAATATTCCTTATCCACTGAAGCCAAAGCTTTTTCAGATACTACACTTCCTCCAGCACCAGAATCAAGAACTACATCAACATTTTTACCATTAATGATAACAGGTGCCTTTAAAGGGGATATAGGAATAGAATTGTTAGTAATATCTTTAATTATCTCAGCATTTTCTACTGAAGATAAATTCAATACACAATCTTCAGATATATTATTTAAATAATGGACATCATGTTCCAACATTAAAACATCTTTAACAGATTCATTGTCATAGGAGATATTACTTTCACAGTCACTGGAAGAATTATTGACATCAAGTTCAATTTCATCAGTGTCTTCATTTTGTTCAACAAGATGAATTTTCTTGTCACAAACATGACCCTTCTGCCATGGTTTGTTACACTTATAACAAGTATTTATTGCATATTTTTTAGGTGCAACTGGGGCAGAGGGTTTACCAGATTTTTCTGGGAGCTTTATAGAAGGTTTATTTTGATCATTATAAGATTTACTAAGGTAATTCTTTGGTTCATATCTATGGTTGAGTAGTACTTCATTACAGATATTAATGAAAGAAGAATTTTCCCTTACATGCTCAGTTCTAGCAACAATCAAATCCCTAAGAGAATTTGGTAATTTATACAAGATTTTATCTCTCCAAATATCATAATCCATCTTTGGATCAATTGCTCTAAGGATTTTAGTTATTTTCATCAGAAAAACAATGGGCTTTTCAACAGAGGAGGATACATATCTAGTATTCTCATACAGTCTTTGCTGAGCTAACCTGAATTTTGAACCACCAAACTGATTCTCAATCAAGGATTTCCAATCATTCCATGTATAATGATTGTTATCTAAGAGGACAGATTCATAACACATCAAGGCTACATTGGAAAATAAAGAAATTAGCTTAGAAACAATTTCCTCATCAGGTAGTTTATAAGATCTCTTTAAATTATCAATTCTCTGGATAAAGTGTTGCCAATCAGAGGAAGAATCACCATCAAAGGTAGGATATTGGTCTAACTTAGGCCAATTTTTCTGACTACTGGGATGGTCCACTTTTTGGTTTGAATTATTCATTAGTAATAATTCCTGAAGTTTAGCCAGGTGTTCAGAAATTTCATTATTTACAGAAACAGCTGGTGCATGACCATCACAAGATTTTTTGCTAGTAGCAAAAGATTTTACAGACTCATTGTCAGTTTGTTTAATGGTTGAAATATGAGGAAGAAAGGATGAACTTTGTTCAGGTTTTTTCCCTTTATTTTTATGCAGCTTATTTGCAGAAATCTCATTTAATTCATTATTGATGGTTAAGGTTGAGAACTTTTCCTGTAGGTCAGACACATAGGTTCTTATTCTTGGAATTTCAGACATCTGGTCATTTACTTTTGCAAGAGATAGAACATTTCTGTCCTCAGAAACTGAGTGTTTGGTACTTAGTGCATGGAAGTCATTTTTTAGCTTCTTAAACTCATTTTGTAGAGATTTTATTTCATTTTTGAATGAATAATTTTCTTCAATAAGGGGTTTCAATTCACTCAATGTCTTATGTAGACTGATATTTCTATCTGAGATAGCTCTATGGTCACTTCTTATTTGTTTTTGTTGACTAAGAACAATATTTAAGGTTTCTTTGATTTTTAAATAAGCTGTATCTTGTACAGAAGAACTCACTTTACATTGCAAGTGTAAATTATTTAATCTATCATTTTCATGGATTAACACGTCTCTCACATGTTTGTCTTTCACAATATTAAAATCAAGGGTATCTTTCAATATTTCCTCAGAAGTTTTTTCAATTAAGTTATAGATTTCAGGGGGAGCAGAATCATTTTTAATTGCAAGAGAAGGATTAATTAAAGATGTAGAAGTTAAATGTAAAGGTTCATCAAATGACAATTTGCTAATTACATCAATAGGGCTACTAGTTACAGGAAGCTGTCTTCTAACAGGTTTAACTGTTCTTTCACCATGTTCAATAATATTACCTGCAGAAGAAGATTTATTAGAAAACATACCCAAGTGACTATCAACCAAATTACTTACCATGGCAGAGGAGGAAACTTCCCCTGGGACTGGGTTTGGGATTGTGCTTGGGCCTTCTTTCTCCTGCCTTGTTGGTAGGGATGAGGAGGTGGATGGAAATTGGGTGTTCTGGATGGGCCAGGCTGATGATGAGGAGGGTGTTGCACATTCTGTTGGTAGTGACTCATTAGATAATCCCATTTCCATTGCTCTACTTCCATAGTATTTGGATTTTGGATGGTTGAGCTGGGTGGCTGTGAAGGTTGAGCCTGAAATTGAAGCTGATTGGGAGGCAATTGAGGAGGGCCTGGGCCTGAATCTGGTTCCTGAGTTCTTGGACCTGATCCCAAAATGTGTCTACCTTTGCTTTGTACGTCATATTTTCTGTCTTCAACTCTTTTATATGACTGGATAGGTTGCTGATTTGTTGTGGCAGAGGAAGCTTTTTTATTTTGAAGCCTTTTGGAAGACCTTCTTGAGGCACTAGAGGCTTTACTTCCTTCTGTGGTACTGGGGGAAGGGGGTTTGGTTTGTTTGCATTTCCTGTCATTTCCACATCCTGCAGTATGTGAATTTTTTGTGTTAGCATAAGATTTTATTATGACCAACTTTAGAAGAACTTACAGTGTCAGCATCATAGTCAATTTCTATCTCATCCACTTGCATGTTATCCATTTTTTCTGCCAAATTGTTGGACATTCCAGTGGGAAGATTTATATTTTACTTTGTACTTTATAAAAAAATAATCAAAGTTAGTCAATAATTGCTCCAAATAATATAAAAAAAATTTTTTAATTAATTAAATTATAGAAAAAATAACTTTCAATATAAAGTAATAATTAAAAAATTAATTTTTTTTTTAAAATAAATGGATTGCAAGTTTAAATTGGGAATAACAAGTAAGTTAATTCAACCAATTAATTACCAATATTAAATATGGCAATATATTGGGACTAAGCACAATGTACTTTTAAGTCAACCAAAATTAACAATAATTAATAATAAAAAAAAATTAAATTAATAATTCAATTTGTATTAATAATAATGTCAATTCTTCTAGGACTAAGAGGATTTAACACTCTATAATGGTCAACTAGGAAAAAATTTTTTTTAAAAATTGAACACTTACACTCAGTGAATCAGCAATTAAGCCACAATCACTGTTATTGCAATAAAAATATAGTAATATGAGTGAGAGGCGCAAAGGTGAACTTACTATAGTGATCGAAAAATCACTTCAAAATAATATAAAAATTAATATTATATAAACCTAAGATGTCGAACCCAAGTTTAAAACACAGTCGCTTCAAAAGTTTCGTTTTGCTAGGTGGTCCGTGCGTTTTGTCGTTCGTCGCCAGGCTCGATCGTCGTCGTCGTTTGGAAAGGCCCTCAGTTGTCGGTCAGTCGTCTAGAAGATATAAGAGAAGAGGGAAGAAAAGAGAGGAGGACAAGAAGGAGATAGTAGTTTAGAAATAAAAGAAATAAAAACAATTGAAATTATTTAATTTATTTGAGAGAAAGCAACAACGAGTGATTTGAGAGGTGACAACAAATTGGTTTTATTAATATTTAATATTATTTAAGTAAGAGTTCTGCGCGGCAAACACTATAATTACTATCAGACTTAAGGCAACCTTTAAATTGTTATTTAGAATTTTTAATTAGAATTTAATACTAATAAAAATAATAATAAGCGTAATAATTTTATTTTTAAATTGTTGAGTGTGTAATAAGTGATAAGGCTACAGGGGATTATCCAAGGCCCTTTTATAGGCAATGGGTCCTCTGAAGCGCTACTATATTTGTAAATACAATGATTAGAATGGAATAAAACAAACATATCAAAAGAGTAAATGAAACATAACAATATAGAGAAAAACATGAAACAAATAATTAAAAGCCCAATTAAGAATCCAATTTCCCCGCCATTAATTCCCAAATCAGTAAGTGACAATAGTGAATAACTAAACAAGATTGGAAACATAGGAACTATGAGAAATATAATTCCCAACAGATGGTACATTCTGATTAGAGGACATTTTAAATGAAACAAAAAATAATTTGACGCAACAAAACAAGCAATTAATCTCAATTTAGTCCAAATTAATTTATTTGTTTTTTCTAACACAATTAAGGGTCAAAAGAAGCGTCCTTAATTATTGTTTAGTATCATATGAGAGGTATTATTTAATATATAAATTTAAGTAATTAATTTAAATATATTATAAATCAAATTTACACTTGTAATTATAATATATGTTTTTTAATTAATTAAATATAAATTTATAATTATTAAATATATAAAAATGCGCCATTATTTGTAGAATATATTATATTATGCTCAATTTAATTGTATATAAAAATATATATAACCAATAAATTTAATGTAACATTTGTATATAATAAAATTCTTATATAATTTCATTATGCAATAAAATATTAAGTTATATTCATTAAATACAAGTCTTACCCACTCTTTAAGGTTTTATAATTTATATATCATTTACTGGACTCCTGGAATAGCCTGGCTGACAATAATTATTTTATTTAATAAAATATATTATTGTCAGGACAGTTTGTCAACTGGAACAATTAAAATTCAAATTAATCAGGACAATTGTCAACTGAAAAATGATAATAATTAATATTAATATATAATTATTTTATTACCTCTGGGACTAAGAACAGTTATTGCTCTATTATGGTCAACCAGGAAAAATAAAAAAAAATATAATAATAAAATTAAATTCCAATTACCAGACACCTCCCCCTGCAAAATGAGCAAATTAATGCCACTTACAGAGTGCTGAGTAAAAGGAAATACGTAGCAAATGAAGAGTGAAGAGTAACCCACAAATAGTAATCACAATAATTACCACGATATATACGATCTTTAGTCAGTATATGAACTTAAGTTTTGGAGCGCGGTTCGATTCCCGTTCGCAGAAAAAACTTTTATCACGTGACGTATGACGTTCGTCGTTTTCTTGTCTCCACTCGTCCTTTACAGGTGCTTCTAGGCCGATGGTCCTCTCGATTACACCTCAAGTAACGTTGCGCCGTCGATATTTCGGAAAGGTTCCCAATTGTCAAGGTACACTTTTAGTCTAGAAGATTTGGTACGTAGTTGTCAGCCTGTATATCTCCAGGACTGAGTAAAAAGTAACTATAAGTTATGTTAAACACATGAACTATACATGGGAATAATAAATGAGAGTACACAAATAGTATACATAAGTAAAATTATGATAATACACAAAAAATGCCATTATAACACCTTATATACACGCATATATCCACCTTTTATAGGTCTTATGTACTTAATATTAAGTTGGAGTATGTTAGGGTAATCTTAAGAACCTTAAGTATAAGGCTACATAATTTTTAAGTACACTTAAAGCTGTTATATTCATTGTTTTATGCAAAAAACAAGAAATGCGCTTTATTTCACTTAAAAGTTGACTATATGCGCTATAAAATTGAGAATATCAAAATTGCGCTTTGACAGATCAATTGGGCTCATTTAGAACTATTGATTTGGCTATTTAAATGCATAAAAATAACACTTTTCAAATTTGGTGTTTTTTATGCCAGAAATGGCTTCTGTGTACTGGCCACATACTGCCTGCTTTTTTCCCGTGTGAATAGCTTCATTTTTAGCAAAGTTAGCTTTTTCACACTATAATTACCCCACATTCTACGCCCACTGTGGGGAAACACACTAAAATAGGCGACAGGCGCTTATTTAGTGTCCTAGCTTAATTAATAATGCATTGACCCTGTTTATATGCACTAATTTCATTAATAACCTCACTCTTGGCACTTTATTTCATCACCACGCTTAAATTCGCCTAATTTTAGTCAAGGATTTACCCGTGCAAGAGCCTGCCAAGAACTGTATGTAGTTACCCCACATCTCACGCTCTTTTTTAAGTTTTTGGGTGGTTTCTCAGTCAATTTTGGTTATTTTTGAATGGAAATTTCATGTAGTATAATGTCAGGATTAGCCCCATTATTTCTACAGTCAATCCCCCTTATTATTAAGCTATTATTAACCTTAAAAAGTCTCCTTTAGTCCTTAATATTATTGTTTTATATGCATATACTCTCTTTTTGTCTTTTTCTTTAATTTTGATGGATTTCCCTTATTATTTCAGGATTTTGGCGGTTATTACTCTTCTAATTATGTCATGGGTCACTGGGAATGTTGATGGGAATGTCTATTGGTTGTTTAGAGGCGTGATTAACTGTGTATTGGGTGGTACATCAAGGGAATCATTGGGGAACTCAGTGTGTATAAAAGGAGGAGGTTTTTGGGTTGTATTTCTTCATTCTTTATCATTACAATTCAACCAATATAACCAAACCAATTACAATACATATCAATTAGTACTTTTATAAGACTTTTGAATAGTATCTGAATTTATATAATCTATTTTTCTACCAACTATAAAGATTGTAAGCCATATATAAGAATAGTGAGAATTATATTACTGAGACCTTTATATTTGATTATATTTTACAACTTAGTGGATTAAATCTACAGTATTCATATAGGACCATTAAAATCTTCTAGACAACTGACTATTCAAGCTAGTTCACGTCCTTGTACTCGACCTTAGCCTGACAATTGGGGGCCTTTCCTCAAGAATTCTGTTATAATCCTGTAAGTGAAATTTTCAAAAGAAGGTGCACGTAAATAATATCCCTATAGAAATATTTGGATAATTACAACAGGTTGGGGTCACTTATATAGTGATTTCAGAAAAAGAAGCCCTGTTATATTATAGAATTGTGATATTGAATCAACAATTTTACCACTAATTTAACTTATAATTGTTATTAGTGGGTCTGTCAATAGACCAATTAAATTTGAGATCTTTGCAGATAAAATTTTTACCACTAATTTAACATATAATTGTTCTTAGTGGGAGTCTGTCAATAGACCAATTAAATTTGTGATCTTTGCAGATAATAAACCAATTAAACTGATTAATTGTTTTCTTTTAACAGGACTCTTAATCTTTTCTTTTATTGGTTTGTAAAATTCATTAAATATTGAGAAAGAATCATACTGACAGTTGTTTTCTTTTGAATATAAAAACACGGCTACATATTGTAGACCAGTTAAATCAAGTGACCACATAAAAGCATATTTGACTTTTGGCACTTAAAATATTCACTTCATACCAATAAGTAAGCAATAAAATTGTCTTCAGTGGTATTGATAAATACTGATAAAACTCCTTTTTGAAGTTTTCATATCTAAACTTTCAATTCTTTAAATTCCACGTAAAAATGTGTGACAACAATGACATTGTAAGTAATAAGGTAAAACCTTATAACTTAAGACCTAGAGCTGAAAGACCTGTTACAGGACATTCAAATGGAGGGCCAGGACTCTCCCATAATCAACAACACTCCGTCAATGTCTCTGGAAGAAAGGGAAAAGCTTTTAAAGCAGGTTTCAATAAAGAAAACAAAAAATACTTTACAAGAACAAGTTCACTCCCTATCCACCCTACTGAACACCTTGACAATAAGAGTCAACAATATAGTGGACCAGATCAACAATCTGGAAAAGAGAGCAGCTCAAGGTTTCATAGAGGTCAACCAAGCTCTAGTGGACATAAAGACTCAACCACCAACAGTGGCACCCAAAAATTCCATAGCAACACCTCCAGCCCAAGAGGAGGACCAAAAAATTACTGTAAGCAAATGGAAATGGGATTGGTATGCCCAAAACTACAACAATCCTCAACAGCAGGGCTCCAGCAGTCACCCTTACAGGGGAAAGGCAAGGAGAGGCAGGGGAAGTGGGATAAGACCTTGGTAAGTCATCCAACTTCTTATGATCAATTATATCAACCTGAAAATAAATTACTTATAGGTAATGAGATTGATAAGGAAATATTGGATATTATTGATAAGGATTTAAAGGATTATTCATTTGAACAGAATATGTTAAACTTGTCTTTACATGAGGACAATATAAATAGTTTTATTGATCACCAGGAAAATACTATTAATATAAAAATGGAATCAAATGAATTAAATCTTGACCCTGATAATGAGTCTTCTGAATTGGACACAGAAAAAATAGAATATTTTTTAAAAGAAAATCCAATGGAATCAAAGATAATAAGTAAATTATTATTGAGAATTGAAAAATTGGAAGAGTTCTCAAAAGAGTCAAACATTAATACAGAAAATGTATTATTACAACTAACACAGTCATTGAGTACCACAGCCAATAAATTAAAAATTATTGAAAATTAAAATAATGAATTGATCAATGAGAATAAAAGATTAAACTCTGAGATTAGAAATTTAGAAAGTAAATTAGAACACTCTCAGAATATTATGGCTACCATAGAGGGACGTGTAAAATTGTCTTTTTCAAATGTAAATGATACTTTAACTCATGTACCTGTAATAAAGGATAGGTTACAAAGAGTAGAAATTGAAGTAGCTAACATTTTGAAAAATACTGAAACAATAAAAGATAATACCTCTTATGTAGAAAGAGTACCAGTTTTTATGAAACACTCTGCTGATAAACCAATGATTGAACATGAACATAGTGTTATGGGCTCTGAGAATATAAAATCAGTAAAAGATGAAATAAATGATCATCTTTCTAAAGTAAGTGAATTACTCAATATTCCTCAGGTTAGGGAAGCAAAAACTAGCCAAAAGAACTGGCCTAAGTTAGATCAGTACCCTTCTTTTGATGGGGATTCAAAATCTGATTGGCAACAATTCATACAAAGAATTGATAACTTAAAATTTTCATACAAATTACCTGATGAAGAAATTACTTCAAAGTTAATATCTTTATTTACAGATGTGGCCTTATTATGGTTTGAATCTGTATTGAGTGAGGGAATTAATTACTCCTGGAATGAATGGAAGGCACTAATTGAAAGGCAATTTGGTGGCCCAAAATTTAGAATCACTCAACAAAGACTGTATGAAAGGGCCAGATATAATCCAAATGCTGGAGATAAACCCATGGTCTTCTTAATGAATTTAATAAAAATCATGAAAGCTATGGATCCAAAAATGGATTATGAAGAGTGGAAAGAAAAAATAATATACAAATTGCCTATATCAGTTAGAGACATTATTGTTGCTAGAACTGAAACTGTCAGAGACACCTCTGGATTCATTAATATATGCAATGAGATATTATTAAACCACAAATATGAAACCAAGTATAGTAATTACAGACAAAGTGTTGACGTGGTAAAACCTACTACAAGTAAGTTACCAGTGGAAAAGAAAAAACCTTCAGCTCCCCTTGTCCCTAAGAGACAAGAAAATAACACTTGTTACAGATTTAATGAACCTTGGGTTAAAGGTCACACGTGTAAGAAAAGAATAAATGTTATTGAAACCTCACACAATTCTGAACCTAGTAATCATGAAGATGAGAATGTGGAATCCAGTGAGGATTGCAAGAGTAACATATCTTACAGTGATGATGAAAATGAGATATTTGTATTAGAACAGGATATAATGTTCCTGAATGATGCTATACCTCATACAGACACATCTTTAACTTCTATAGAGGAAGCTGAAATAATTAAAGATGTATCTCATGATACTTACAAAATAACACCTATCAGAGCACCTATTATCATATGTGGAAAAGAAATGAATGCCATTCTTGACACTGGGGCTGCAGGTAGTGTAGTTTCACTTAATGCATTAATGAAACTTGATAGTAAGTACCAGGAAAAACTAGAACCTGTTCAGACAAAGAACTGGAGGGGTTTTGGTTCAGTATTAAATCCAATTGGCAAATACAAAACTGCTGTATTCTTTAAATATAATAATGGATATGTTAGAGCAGTTTGTGAATTTGTAGTAATGGATAATAATAATTGTAGTGATTGGTTTATTATTGGCAATGATTTATTGACAAAATTTGGCATTAAACTAGATCCTGCAAACAGTTGTTTCACCATAGGGGTGAATGGTAAAAGGAAATTCAAAATATGTTCTGAAAATTCAGTATATGCCATTTCTCCTAGAGAAGAACAACTTCAAGGTGGAAGAACCACCAATGAAGTGGGTGAATTGGAAAATGAAATCCAAAAGGCCTCTTTCAGTCCTCAACTCTCAAAAATTGAACAAGAAGATATTTTGAGATTGATTAAATCATATCCTATGGCATTTGCTCATGGCTCAAATGAACTAGGATTGGTCAAAGACCATGAGATGAAAATCTCTTTAAGCTGTGATCTGGATAATATTCCTGGCAGTTTAAAAAAGAAACCTTACCCAGCATCTCCTGCAAAAAGGAAAGATATTGAAGACAATATAAAATTGTTGTTGGAAATGGGTATTGTTGAAAAAGTGGACACAACACCTAAGTATTGTGTCATTTCACCAGTATTAATCTCTTATGAAAAAGATAAGGCAAGATTATGCGGTGATTATAGAGCTCTGAATACATATACAGTAGATGATATTTACCCTCTACCAAGGATAGCTTCTATCCATGCTACCTTACAAGGAGCAAAATATATTTCCTGTCTGGATGGGAACAAGGGTTACCACCAGATTCCTGTGGAAAGAAATTCTCAAAATTACTTATTAATAACCACACATATGGGTATATATAAGTATGTGAGAATGCCATTTGGCCCAAAGAATGCCCCTTCAGTCTTCCAAAAATTGATGGATAGTGTTTTTCATCAGGAAATGGTTGAAGGATGGTTATTGGTCTATATTGATGACATCATAGTGTTTTCAAAGACATATGATGAACATTTAAATCACCTGAAAAGAGTCTTTCAAAAAATGGATGAAATTAATATGACTATTGCATTAAAGAGATGTAAGTTTGGATTTCAATCCTTGAAAGTACTTGGACATGTTGTATCTGGATTACAAATTTGTGTTGACCAGAATAAAGTGGCAGCAATTAAAAACATTGGGATACCTAAAAATGTAAAAGAGGTTCAAAGTTTTTTGGGTATGTGTGGATATTATAGACAATATATTAAAAATTACCAATCCATTGCAGCCCCTTTAACAACATTAATCAGGAAGAATGAAGCTTTCATTTGGAATAATGAAAGACAACACGCCTTTAATAAATTAAAGGAATGTTTAATGTCAGCTCCAATATTAGGACTGCCAGATTTCACCCTACCTTTTATCTTGTACACTGATGCAAGTTTCATAGGTTTGGGTGCTGCTTTACAGCAGAAACAGATAATAAATGGAAAATTATCTGAAGTAGTTATCTGTTATATATCCAAAACCTTAAGAAAAACAGAATTAAGGTATGGTGCCACACAGCTAGAATGTTTAGCCGTGGTGTGGGCTTTGGAGAAACTTCATTACTATCTGGAAGACCAGAAGTTTGAACTTATAACAGATTGCAGTGCAGTAAAATCATTACTAAACATGAAAACACCTAATAGGCACATGTTTAGATGGCAACTAGCTGTACAAGAGTACAGAGGAAGAATGACAATCACTCACAGAGCAGGAACATTGCATTCAAATGTGGATTTATTATCCAGAAGTCCTTTGCCAAATGATACTGACAACCCAGCTTATGTACCTGAAAATGAGGTTATACATATATTTGGGATTTATATAGTGGATTTAGAAGAAGAGTTTATGCAAACTATATTGGAAAATTATTCATCTGATAAAGATTTGTCTAAACTATCTACCATTCTTAATGATCCAACAAATGCCTCGATGAGTGCATTAATTAAAACCTTGCCTCCAAAGTATAAAAATGCGTTGGAAAAAGGTAAACTATCAATTGAAGATGGATATATATATTACAGGAAAAAGTTAAGCAATGTAATAGTAATACCACCTTCTATGAAAGAGTTAATGTTGAGTACTTGTCATGATGACATCTTAGCTGGTCATTTTGACTTTAACAAAACATTAACCAGAGTTAAAAATACAGCCTGGTGGATAAACATGAAAGAGGATGTACAAAAATACATTGAAACATGTGACTCTTGTCAGAAATCTAAAAGATTAACTGGGAAGAGAGCTGGGTTGTTACAACAAATAGAGCAGCCAAAAGCTCCATGGGAAATTATAAACATGGATTTTGTAACTGGCTTGCCATTAGCAGGAAAAGAAAGTTTCAATTCTTGCTGGGTAATAGTGGATAGATTAACAAAAATGTGTAAGTTTATCCCTACCCATAAAGAGGTATCTGCTAAAGACTTGGCATTACTATGGTGGACTCAAATGATGAATACTGCTGTGTTCCCCAAAGCCATAATCTCTGACAGAGATCCTAAATTTACTTCAGAGTTCTGGACATCTTTGATGGAAGTATCAGGTTGTCAATTAAAATTGTCTACAGCACACCATCCACAAACTGATGGGCTGGCTGAGAGGATGATACAAACTCTAGAAGACATGATCAGAAGATATTGTGCCTTTGGATTAGAATACAAAGACAATGAGAAATTCACACATGACTGGGTAACATTAATTCCTGGCCTTGAATTTGCTTATAACAGCACAACTCATTCTGTAACAGAGAAGAAACCATTTGAACTCTGGCTGGGATATGTACCAAATACCCCAGTAAATCTTTTAAATTAACTACCAAGGTTGGATATACACCCTGGCACTAAATCCTTTATTCATATGCAACAAATGTGTAGAAAGCATGCAGAAGAATGCATCCAAAAAGCATTTGAATATGAAAAGAAAAGGTGGGACAAGTCTCATAAAGAATTTGAATTTAAAAAGGGAGATGAAGTCCTCATATCAACACTACATTTTAACTTACAAGGTAATGTTAAATTAAAGGATCCCTTTGTAGGACCTTTTGTAGTAAATAAAATGGTTGGGAATAATGCAGTGGAAGTCATATTATATGCTCCATATGATAGGAAACATCCAGTTTTCCCTATCTCATTATTGAAACCTTACCATGCAAATGATCCTGACTTATTTCCAAAAAGAAGGGGAAGGCCTAAAAAGCAACCTGAAGAAATTGTGGAAAAAGCAGAGATTGAAAAAATACTCAAGAAAAGAATCCTTACTAAAGAAAAAGGAACTGAGTATTTACTAAGATTTAAAGGGAAATTAAATGAATTTGATAAATGGATACCTGAAAAAGAAATTTCTAATTTATCCACCCTTCTTAAAAAATTTAAACAGAAATAAATTTCTGTTCAACCAGCTGAGGGGTTAAAAAACCAGTACTCATAATATTTTATTATGTTTTATTTCTTTAAAGTTGAATCTTTAATGCTACAGATTTATTCTGAATACCTGAAAATTACAAATTAAATAAAATAAAATGTATAACTTATCATTTTTTTTATTGTTTTTTTTGGGTGGGCGAGTGTCAGCCTGTATATCTCCAGGACTGAGTAAAAAGTAACTATAAGTTATGTTAAACACATGAACTATACATGGGAATAATAAATGAGAGTACACAAATAGTATACATAAGTAAAATTATGATAATACACAAAAAATGCCATTATAACACCTTATATACACGCATATATCCACCTTTTATAGGTCTTATGTACTTAATATTAAGTTGGAGTATGTTAGGGTAATCTTAAGAACCTTAAGTATAAGGCTACATAATTTTTAAGTACACTTAAAGCTGTTATATTCATTGTTTTATGCAAAAAACAAGAAATGCGCTTTATTTCACTTAAAAGTTGACTATATGCGCTATAAAATTGAGAATATCAAAATTGCGCTTTGACAGATCAATTGGGCTCATTTAGAACTATTGATTTGGCTATTTAAATGCATAAAAATAACACTTTTCAAATTTGGTGTTTTTTATGCCAGAAATGGCTTCTGTGTACTGGCCACATACTGCCTGCTTTTTTCCCGTGTGAATAGCTTCATTTTTAGCAAAGTTAGCTTTTTCACACTATAATTACCCCACATTCTACGCCCACTGTGGGGAAACACACTAAAATAGGCGACAGGCGCTTATTTAGTGTCCTAGCTTAATTAATAATGCATTGACCCTGTTTATATGCACTAATTTCATTAATAACCTCACTCTTGGCACTTTATTTCATCACCACGCTTAAATTCGCCTAATTTTAGTCAAGGATTTACCCGTGCAAGAGCCTGCCAAGAACTGCATGTAGTTACCCCACATCTCACGCTCTTTTTTAAGTTTTTGGGTGGTTTCTCAGTCAATTTTGGTTATTTTTGAATGGGAATTTCATGTAGTATAATGTCAGGATTAGCCCCATTATTTCTACAGTCAATCCCCCTTATTATTAAGCTATTATTAACCTTAAAAAGTCTCCTTTAGTCCTTAATATTATTGTTTTATATGCATATACTCTCTTTTTGTCTTTTTCTTTAATTTTGATGGATTTCCCTTATTATTTCAGGATTTTGGCGGTTATTACTCTTCTAATTATGTCATGGGTCACTGGGAATGTTGATGGGAATGTCTATTGGTTGTTTAGAGGCGTGATTAACTGTGTATTGGGTGGTACATCAAGGGAATCATTGGGGAACTAAGTGTGTATAAAAGGAGGAGGTTTTTGGGTTGTATTTCTTCATTCTTTATCATTACAATTCAACCAATATAACCAAACCAATTACAATACATATCAATTAGTACTTTTATAAGACTTTTGAATAGTATCTGAATTTATATAATCTATTTTTCTACCAACTATAAAGATTGTAAGCCATATATAAGAATAGTGAGAATTATATTACTGAGACCTTTATATTTGATTATATTTTACAACTTAGTGGATTAAATCTACAGTATTCATATAGGACCATTAAAATCTTCTAGACAACTGACTATTCAAGCTAGTTCACGTCCTTGTACTCGACCTTAGCCTGACAGTAGTTCTACGAGGATTCAAAAGGCTTAAATGGATTTTCAACAAATTTGTACGTATTTCTTAATTCAAAGATGAATGTTTTACTCAATAACAGAGGTAGGATTAAAATATTAATATAATTTATAAATTAGAATTACGCTATTGTAAGTACTAATGATATAGAATATAAGAATAAGTGTTTATTTGGTTATTGTTGTAATAAAATGGTTTGGTAAGATAGAATGATCAAAAGACAACAAAAAGAGAGGCCTTTTATAGGCAAAGGAGAGACAAAGCACGGAAATCAAATTCTAAAAACAGTAGGAAAAAAGAGAGAAAAAGAACATTCCAGAAAGAGTATTTCAAATAATAAAGTTATTCCAAAAAGAAGGCGTCAAAAAGATGTATTTACAGAGTATGTCAGAAATACATCAATATTTTTAATATTTACTGTAAATGTCAATTCCAAATAAGAAATTTGATTTATTTGTATATATTTAATATTATTTGAATATTTAAATCTTATTTTATCTTTGTATTTAAATATAAAGTTTTATTTTTCCCAACCTGTCAATTGAGCACGGTGTTAGAGAAAATATAAGGGACAAAATTATAATTATAATTTTACTTATTTATTTAATTAATTAATTTAATTTTAACATTCTGTAACTAGTTAATTTATAACTAATGTTAATGTAACTAAATGATAATTAAATAATAATTAAAGATGATAAGGTGCGGCTTCATCCAGTAAATAATTCCTTATTTCACTGGGTAAGTCCAGTAGCCTGGCTGACATTTCCCTTCAATTCTTGATGTCACTATATTCCCAAAATGCATCAAACTTTTTGTCCATGCTAAGACAACTTATTCTTTATAAATGAGCCATTGTGATTTCAAGTACCTAGAATTTCATGAGGATAGAGCAAAGCCATTTTATTAAAATTTTGTTCATACTCAGATACATCAAAAGAATTCGCCAGTTTACCCCAGTTGCTTAGAAACATGTCTCATTCAGATTTAATCACAAATTTTTTCTTCAGATTTTTAATGATATTTTATTCAATGTGCCATAAACAAAGTATATTCTTTGAATACAGGAAGATGGTATTAATAGCTGAGAGTAAAGCTTTTTCAAAATTTGTAACAATAACCCCTTGGTATCTTTCAGGAGGAAGAACTTACTTAAGGAATTCCAAAGCCCATAAGTAATCATCTTTCTTTTCATGACCCATAAAACAAAAAACAGATTAAAAATGTTTGAGTTGTGCATGCTATGCCTGCCACATGAAGTAAAGGCATCTTTTATCTTCTATATTAAGAGACAAAATCAGTTAACTGAGAGAAAATATTACACCTAAATGGCTCTAATTATTTACCATTTTGTTTCATAAGTTTAATCCATCAACAAAACATTATTAAATTGGTATAGAAGCTCAACACTAGTATGTGGAGCAAAAAATGTGTTATTTGATTTTGGTTATTCAAATGAAATTGATGCATAACCTGCTCCTTTTTCAGGATTTCCAGAAAAGCCTCAATTGGTGTTGTGTTTGACCATCTAAATTTTAAAACTGTATTTCTTGAACAATATTTTGTATATCTTTTGATATAAATTTAAGAGAAGGGTCTGATAGTCATGAGTTAATTAAAACATGACTTGTGGTTGTTCCAATTTTTACCAAAGATTTAGCTGGTTCCCATTTCTCCTCTGTTAAGTGTTGCTCTTGAGAATATGCTGAAAGTGATGGGTCCACTTCAGGATTGTGACTAATATTCTTATATTGAAGCTTCCAAAAGTACATGGGTGTGTTGTTTTGTATTAATTTAACTAGATCATTTGACTCATATATTTTACAACTCTGAAATGGTTGCATTGATTTCAGAATTAAATTCATTCATTATAAAAAGAACCTTAACCTTCTGTTCTCTTATCCATGAAAAAATGGCCTTCCAAGGGAACCCACAACTGTAAATTTTTCTTTTTCTCATGTGTGATCCCTTGGGTATGTAGGGCATTGGATCCTGTGATTGTAGTGAGTGCTTGCATGAAAACCATACTCAATTCAGACTCCCTACACCATCTGTTGTGGATCTTTCTTGCTCAAGACTAGCAATAACCACACAATATGGGGGGCAGACTTGCTAGCAAGTCCACAACCTTGGATCCAAACTCACCACAAATTGAACACACATTGAGCTATTGATAAAGGAGCCATAAAATAAGGGATGAACACCACTCAAAAGAACAGTTTTAGGTGGGTGTTCAAATAGAGTTCAGTATGGGTTCAGTCTGTGTTCCATCTGAGTTCAGGTTGAGGACTTGCTAGAAAGTCCACCCCCTATATTGCATAGTGACTTTGAGTTGCAGAAAACTGCCTAGCTTCTTTTTTAGATTCATCTAATGTCTCATAGATGACAGGATCAGAAATTGTAAAAAGTATTATAATATCTAGAGCTATTGCAACAATTATAACCTCTATTCTAATCTTTAGTAATTCACTGGATAAAGTTGTTGATTATTAAAATTCAATAGGGCCGCCATGAATTTTTATTTGCCAGTGTATTTTCAATTTTGAATAGTTTCATATTGAATAAACATATGAATGAATAAATTTACACATTTTTTATACCAGTTAATAAATATTTCTTGATCTTAGTTTATTTTACATTTATTTAACTTATCAGAAATTTTTTTATCTTGTTTCATATTATTATATACTCTTTGATTTTCATTTACTTCTTCTCATTTTAAGTAGATTGATTATATGCCATTTTTCTTTTAATTGATCAAAAATAATTTCTTTTATTTTTTATTATTTTATCCAAATTGATCCTTAAAAATATTAATAAAAATAGGATGTAGTAAGAGTTGGAAATACATCTTTAGTGAGCTAAACAGACAGGGTAAAAAATTACTGGTTGACCCACCTTAAAAAGGGATCAGGGCACAATGAAACCTTACCTTTTATACAGAATGAAGTGCTACAGCAGGTCACATCAAATATTTTTCCAAAAACAAAGCATAATTATTATATAAAATTTCATTTTGTCCTTATTCATCTTATTGTATTATATTATATTACATTTTATTATGTCCTAATTCATGTTACTTTAGTATATTTTTCTTTATCTTGGATTATTTTTCTACAATAATTTCAATTCTTTCATAATGGAGTATTGATTTGAGGTTGCAAGTGTTAGAAGCTTGCTGTAGGCTAGAAAGGTGAGGTTCATGTGGCCAAATGTCTATTATGCATTAGTGAACACTTTAGACTAAGTAGTATTTATTTGAAACATTTGAAAATATTCCTACATGTGTAGTTGAGGTAAGAGTGGGTGAGAGAAAAAAAAATACACCAAAAAAATTATTAAACTAAAAAAAAAGTGACATCATATGCTGTAGAATAGTGCAACATTCTGTCCAGTTAGACAGTCCTTTTTTTTTTGAAAACTTTAATCTTCTATTCAATATTTCTGATTGCCCTTATCATTTCAAAGGAGACTTAACATCTCCTGATATTTGATTTTAAATTTTAAAGAAATTCTCTGTCAAAAGTATGAACTACATTTTACCTTCAGGATATTAATGTGATAGAAAAAAATCTGGCATCTGCTAGCAGGATTCTATCACTTCCAGAGCTATAATAGTCCAATTTATTGGGTCACAGGAGGGCAAGCTTAGATGTTTTTTGTTGTTTCTCAAGGAATTAATGCTTTTCATAATCTTAAGTATCAAGTCTGTATATATGCTTAGTGCTAGCTGTGGAAAAAGTGAGTATGTCATAACACAATTGGGGGAGGCACCTTGTCAGCCAGGCTACTAGACTTACCCAGTAAAATAATTAATTTTTTACTGAGATGAAGTGTCGGTCAATCGTCTAGAAGAAGGTAAGGAAAAGAGGAGAAATGGAGGAGGACAAGGAAAAAAGTAAAAGAAATAAAGTGTAATAGATTTTTTTAATTTATTAAAAAGAAAAGCAACAATGAGTAACTTGAGAGATTACAAAAATTTAGGCTTTATTAATAATAATATTATTTAAATTAAGGGTTCTGCGCAGCAAACACTTTGATTACTATCAGACTTAAGGCAACCTTTTAATTGTTATATAGAATTTTTAATTAGATTGTAATACTAATAAAAATAATAATAAATGTGATAAAATTATATCTAAGTTGTTGAGTGTATAGTAAGTGATGCCTCTACAGGGGATTATCCAAGGCCCTTTTATAGGCAATGGTCCCCTGAAGCGCTACAAATGACTATATACAAAAGAGTAATGAAGTAAAACAAAAAGATAAGAGTAGACATTTGTAACATAGTAACTAAGAGAAAAATATATGAAAAATAACAAGTATCCCAATTAAGACTGTAAAATTCCCATCCCAAATTCCCCAAATTAGTTTCTATAGATTAATTAGTAACTAAACAACCATGTGATCTACTAAATATGGGAAAAACAAATCAAAACAAGTAATACAATCTGTTTTCAGTATTTCTAAGTGAAACAATTGACATGTTTTGACGCAACAAGGTATGCAATCAATTTAATTCAGCATAAGTTTATATAATTTAATTGTTTTCACTTATGTAGTTAAATACTAGTTAACTGAAACAATTAATTAAATTACTTTGAGAAATTATAATACTATTTTATAAAATAAGTATTATAATTTATTTAATTTTCTTTCTGACACAATTAAGGGTCAAAAGAAGCGCCATTACTTATTGTTTAATACTATATGAAAGATGTAATTTAATATATAAATGTAAATAATTAATTTAAATATATTATAAGTAAATTTTACACTTATAATTATAATATATATTTTTAATTAATTAAATATTAATTTATAATTATTAAATACATAAAAATGCGCCATTTATTTGTAGAATATAAAATATATTATGTTTAATTTAAATGTATAAAATTTATATAAACAATAAAATCAATATAACACTTATATGTAATAAGATATTTATATAATTTTATTATGCAATAAAATATTAATTTATATACATTAAATTTAATTCATACGCCCTCTTTCAGGTTCTATAAGGTAACACATCATTTACTGGGCTCCTGGAATAGCCTGGCTGTCACTCCCTCACTCTAAAAAAAACAATAAAAAAAATGCTATGATTTTTTCTTTTTGTATTTTTTCAACAGAGTAGGCAGATTTGAAATCTCCTTGATAGGTATCCATGCATCATGTTCAGATGATTTGTTCTTATATCTCAATAAATATTCAATACCTCTTTCAGAAGTGATAATTCTATCATTGAGAATTTTATCAATTTCTGCTGTTTCTGTGACTTCCTGAGGGTTTTTCTTAGGTCTTCCCCTTCTTTTGGGAAATAAGTCACTGTTGGAAGTATAAGGTTTAAGCAAAGAAATGGGAAAAACAGGATGTTTCCTATCATATGGAGAATACAATACAACTTCCACTGCATTATCACCAACCATTCTTTTAACAACAAATGGCCCTACAAAAGGATCTTTTAATTTGTGGTTACCTTGTAAATTGAAATGGACAGTAGAGATCAACACTTCATCACCCTTGTTAAATGTGTATTCTTTATGGGATTTATCCCATCTTTTCTTTTCATATTCAAATGCTTTATCAATACAGCTCTGAGCATGTTTTCTGCATAGCTGTTGCATTTGCATGAACGATTTTACACCAGGGTGTAGTTCCAACTTAGGGAATCTATTATTGAGAATCTGAGCAGGAGTATGTGGGACATAACCTAACCAAAGCTCAAAAGGCTTTTTTTCAGTGACAGAATGAACAGTGCTATTATATGCAAATTCAAGACCAGGCAATAGAGTGACCCAATCATGAGTAAATCTGTCATTGTTTTATATTCTAAACCAAAGGCACAATACCTTCTAATCATATCTTCCAGAGTTTGAATCATTCTTTCAGCTAGACCATCAGTCTGAGGAGGGTGAGCTGTAGACAATTTCAACTCACAGCCACAAATATCCATCAAAGAGGTCCAAAACTCAGAAGTGAATTTTGGATCCCTATCAGAGATAATGGCTTTTAAAAAACCAATAATATTAAACATATAAGACCACCATAAGAAAGCTAATTCTTTGGTGGATACATCTTTGTGGGTTGGAATGAATTTGCACATTTTTGAAAATCTATCTACTATTACCCAACAAGAGTTAAAGCTGTCTTTACCTGCAACAGGAAGACCAGTGACAAAATACATATTAATGATTTTCCAGGGAGCATTAGGTGCTTCAATATGTTGAAATAACCCTGCCCTCTTACCTGTTAACCTTTTAGATTTTTGGCAGGAATCACAAGATTCAACATATAATTTTGTGTCTTCAGACATATTAGCCCACCATGCAGTGTTTTTGATTCTAATTAATGTTTTCTCAAGATCAAAATGACCAGTTAATATGTCATCATGACAAAGTTTGAGGATAGTTTCTTTCATAGAAGGAGGAATTACAATTACATTAGTAAGCTTTCTTCTATAATATATATAACCATCTTCAATAGAAAATTTTCCTTTATTCAAAGCATTTTGATACTTTGCAGGAAGAGTTTTTATTAATGCCTGAATTGAAGCATTCTTAGGATCATTTAAGATAGTAACCAATTTATTTAAATCAGAATCCTTCTCATATGAATCCAGTATTAATTGCAATAACTCTTCTTCCATATCTACTACAAATATACCATGGATATGAACAGTATCATCTTCAGGTACATAAGCAGGATTTGAGTCATTATTTAGCAGAGGCAATCTTGAGAGCATATCAACATTGGAGTGAACATTACCAGCCCTATGGATAATTGTCATCCGTCCTGTGTATTCCTGAACAGCAAGTTGCCACCTGAACATATGTCTGTTAGGTGTCTTCAGGTTTAAGAGGGACTTCACAGCACTACAGTCAGTTACCAACTCAAATTTTTGGTCATCCAAATAGTAATGAAGCTTCTCAAGAGCCCAAACAACTGCTAAGCACTCCAATTGAGTGGCACCATATTTCAATTCACTATTTCTTAAGGTTCTTGAAATATAACAAATTACAACCTCTGAGGATTTATCATTAATAATTTACTTTTGGTGAAGGGCAGCACCCAGACCAATAAAGCTAGCATCTGTTTATAGGACAAATGGCTTGTTAAAATCTGGAAGAGCCAATATAGGGGCTGTCATTAAGCAACTTTTTAATGTATTAAAAGCTTTTTGACAGTCATTATTCCAGAGAAAGGCAACATCTTTTCTGGTCAGTTTTGTAAGAGGTAAGGCTATGACCTGATAATTCTTAATATATTGTCTATAATAGCCACACATCCCCAAAAAACTTTGAATTTCTCTTACAGAAGTTGGTGCTTTCACATTTTGGATGGCAGCAACTTTGTTGTGGTCTACACAAACTTGTAAGCCTGACACAACATGGCCAAGGACTTTCAAAGATTGAAAACCAAATTTACACTTTTTTAAGGATAAGGTCATATTGATTTCATCCATTTTTTTGGAAAAGTCTATTCAAGTGAATCATATGTTCATCAAAAGTTTTAGAAAAAACAATAATATCATCAATATAAACCATGAGCCAACCTTCAATAATTTATTGATGGAAAGTGTTATCCATGACTTTCTGGAAAACTGAAGGAGCATTTTTAGGGCCAAATGGCATCCTAACATACTTATATATTCCCATATGAGTAGCAATAAGCAAATATTTTTGAGAATTTTTCTCAACTGGAACTTGATGATAACCTTTATTACCATCCAGACAACTAATAAATTTTGCACCTTGCAAGGTAGCATGTATTGAATTAATTCTGGGTAAAGGATAGATATCATCAACAGTATAAGTATTTAAAGCTCTGTAATCTCCACATAATCTAGCCTTATCTTTTTCATAAGAAATCAAGACTGGGGAGATGACACAATATTTAGGGGTGACATCTACTTTTTCAATGATATTCATTTTTAATAATGTTGCAATATTATCTTCAATATCTTTTCTTTTTGATGGAGAAGCAGGATATGGTTTTTTCTTAAGGGTAGGAGGAATATCACTCAAATTACAGGATAAGGTAATTTTCATTTCTTCCTGAACAACTCCCAAGACATGAGAACCATGAGCAAAAGCCATAGGGAAAGAGGTAATAGAGGCAACAATAGAATTTTATTGTTCACTAGTCAACTGATCACCAAAAGAAGCAGTATTTATTTCATTTAATAAATCATCCATTTCAGTTGTTTTTCTACCTTTACACTGGATCAGTGAGTTACAAGATTTCAACAAATGCCCAGAAGTTCTAGGAGAGGAAATTTTGAATTTCCTTTTCCCATTAATTCCTAAGGTAAAGCAATTATTTGCTTAGTCCAGTTTCACACAAAACATGGTTAAAATATCATTTCCCATAATAAACCAATTGCTTAAATTATCATTTTTCATGACAAAAAACTCACAAATAGCTCTGACAAAACCACCATTATATTTGAAGAATACAGAGGTTTTGTATTTGCCAATAGGAAATAAGGTAGAACCATACACTCTCCATTTTTCAGAAGTTATAGGTAATAATTTACTCAAATATTCCTTATCCACTGAAGCCAAAGCTTTTTCAGACACTACACTTCCTCCAGCACCAGAATCAAGAACTACATCAACATTTTTACTATTAATGATAACAGGTGCCTTAAAAGGGGATATAGGTATAGAATTGTTAGTAATATCTTTAATTATCTCAGCATTTTCTACTGAAGATAAATCCAATACACATTCTTCAGATATATTATTTAAATAATGGAAATCTTGTTCCAACATTAAAACATCTTTAACAGAATCATTTTCATAGGAGATATTACTTTCACATTCACTGGAAGAATTATTGACATCAAGTTCAACCTCATCAGTGTCTTCATTTTGTTCAACAAGATGAATTTTCTTGTCAAAAACATGACCCTTCTGCCACGGTTTGTTACATTTATAACAAGTATTTGTTGCATATTTTTTAGGTGCAACTGGGGCAGAGAGTTTACCAGATTTTTCTGGGAGCTTTGTAGAAGGTTTATTCTGATCATTATAAGATTTACCAAGGTAATTCTTTGGTTCATATCTATGGTTGAGTAGTACCTCATTACAGATATTAATGAAAGAAGAAATTTTTCTTACATGCTCAGTTCTAGCCACAATCAAATCTCTAAGAGAATTTGGTAATTTATACAATATTTTATCTCTCCAAATATCATAATCCATCTTTGGATCAATTGCTCTTAGGATTTTTGTCAGTTTCATAAGAAAACCAATGGGCTTTTCAACAGAGGAGGGTAAATATCTAGTATTCTCATACAGTCTTTGTTGAGCTAACCTGAATTTTGAACCACCAAACTGATTATCAATCAATGATTTACAATCATTCCATGTATAATGATTGTCATCTAAAAGAACAGATTCATACCACATCAAGGCTACATTGGAAAATAAAGAAATTAGCTTAGAAACAATTTCCTCATCAGGTAGTTTATAAGATCTCTTTAAATTATCAATTCTCTGGATAAAGTGTTGCCAATCAGAGGAAGAATCACCATCAAAGGTAGGATATTGGTCTAACTTAGGCCAATTTTTCCGACTACTTGGATGGTCTACTTTTTGGTTTGAATTATTCATTATTAATAATTCCTGAAGTTTATCCAGGTGTTCAGAAATTTCATTATTTACAGAAACAGCTGGTGCATGACCATCACAAGATTTTTTGCTAGTAGCAAAAGATTTTACAGACTCATTGTCAGTTTGTTTAATGGTTGAAATATGAGGAAGAAAGGATGAACTTTGTTCAGGTTTTTTTCCTTTATTTTTATGCAGCTTATTGACAGCATTCTCATTCAATTCATTATTGATGGTTAAGGTTGAGAATTTTTCCTGCAGGTCAGACACATAGTTTCTTATTCTTGGAATTTCAGACATCTGGTCATTTACTTTTGCAAGAGATAGAACATTTCTGTCCTCAGAAACTGAGTGTTTGGCACTTAGTGCATGGAAATCATTTCTTAGCTTTTTAAACTCATTTTGCAGAGATTTTATTTCATTTTTTAATGAATAATTTTCTTCAATAAGGGGTTTCAATTCACTCAAGGTCTTATGTAGACTGATATTTCTATCTGAGATAGCTCTATGGTCACTTCTTATTTGTTTTTGTTGACTAAGAATAATATTCAAGGTTTCTTTGATTTTTAAATAAGCTGTATCTTGTACAGAAGAACTCACTTTACATTGCAAGTGTAAATTATTTAATCTATCATTTTCATGGATTAGCACATCTCTCAAATGTTTGTCTTTCACAACATTAAAATCAAGGGTATCTTTCAATATTTCCTCAGAAGTTCTTTCAATTAAGGTATAGATTTCAGGGGAAACAGAATCATTTTTAATTTCAAGAGAAGGATTAATTAAAGAAGTAGAAGTTAAATGTAAAGGTTCATCAAATGACAATTTGCTAATTACATCAATAGGGCTACTAGTTACAGGAAGATGTCTTTTAACAGGTTTAACTGTTCTTTCACCATGTTCAATAATATTACCTGCAGAAGAAGTTTTATTAGAAAACATGCCCAAGTGACTATCAACCAAATTACTTACCATGGCAGAGGAGGAAACTTCCCATGAGACTGCGTTTGGGATTGTGCTTGGGCCTTCTTTCTCCTTCCTTGTTGGTAGGGATGAGGAGGTGGATGGAAATTGGGTGTTCTGGATGGGCCAGGCTGATGATGAGGAGGGTGTTGCACATTCTGTTGGTAGTGACTCATTAGATAATCCCATTTCCATTGCTCTACTTCCATAGTTATTGGATTTTGGATGGTTGAGCTGGGTGGCTGTGAAGGTTGAGCCTGAAACTGAGGCTGATTGGGAGGCAACTGAGGAGGGGCCTGGGCCTGATTTTGGTTCCTGAGTTCTTGAACCTGATCCCACAAGGTGTCTACTTTTGCTTTGTACCTCATATTTTCTGTCTTCAGCTCTTTTATATGACTGGACACGTTGCTGATTTGTTGTGGTAGAGAAAGCTTTTTTATTTTGAATCCTTTTGGAAGACCTTCTTGAGGTACTAGAGGCTTTACTTCCTTCTGTTGTGCTGGGGGAAGGGGGGTTTGGTTTGTTTACTTCTCCTGTCATTTCCACATCCTGAAGTATGTGAATTTTTTGTGTTAGCATAAGATTTTTTATGTTCAACTTTAGATGAACTCACAGTATCAGCATCATAGTCAATTTCAATTTCATCCACTTGCATGTTATCCATTTTTTCAGCCAAATTGTTGGACATAATAGTGGGAAGATTAATTAACTTTTTTTAAAAAAATAATAAAAGTTAGTTAATAATTGCTCCAAAAATAAATGAAAAATTTTATTAATTAAATTATAAAAAAAATTTTTTTAATATAAAGTAATAATTAAAAAATTAATTAATAAAATGGATTGCAAGGTTAAATTGGGAATAAACAATCAAGTTAATTCAACCAATTAATTACCAATATTAAATATGGCAATATATTTGTGACTAAGCACAAAGTACTTTTAAGTCAACCAAAATTAACAATAATTAATAATAAAAAAAATTAATTAAATAATTCAATTTGTATTAATAATAATGTCAATTCTTCTAGCACTAAGAGGATTTAACACTCTATAATGGTCAACTAGGAAAAAAAAAGAATTTATAATTGAACACTTACACTCAGTGAATCAGCAATTAAGCCACAATCACTGTTATTGCAGTAAAAATATAGTAATATGAGTGAGAGGTGAAAAGGAGAACTTACTATAGTGATCAAAAAATCACTTCAAAATAATATAAACCTAAGAAATCGAACCCAAGTTCGAAACACGGTCACGGAAAAAGTTTCTTTTTTGCTAGGTGGTCCGTGCGTTTGTCGTTCGTTGCCAGGCTCAATCGTCGTCATCGTTTGGAAAGGCCCTCAGTTGTCGATCAATTGTCTAGAAGAAGGTTAGGAAAAGAGGAGAAATGGAGGAGGACAAGGAAAAAAGTAAAAGAAATAAGGTGTAATAGATTTTTTTAATTTATTAAAAAGAAAAGCAACAACGAGTAACTTGAGAGATTACAAAAATTTAGGCTTTATTAATAATAATATTATTTAAATTAAGGGTTCTGCGCAGCAAACACTTTGATTACTATCAGACTTAAGGCAACCTTTTAATTGTTATATAGAATTTTTAATTAGATTGTAATACTAATAAAAATAATAATAAATGTGATAAAATTATATCTAAGTTGTTGAGTGTATAGTAAGTGATGCCTCTACAGGGGATTATCCAAGGCCCTTTTATAGGCAATGGTCCCCTGAAGCGCTACAAATGACTATATACAAAAGAGTAATGAAGTAAAACAAAAAGATAAGAGTAGACATTTGTAACATAGTAACTAAGAGAAAAATATATGAAAAATAACAAGTATCCCAATTAAGACTGTAAAATTCCCATCCCAAATTCCCCAAATTAGTTTCTATAGATTAATTAGTAACTAAACAACCATGTGATCTACTAAATATGGGAAAAACAAATCAAAACAAGTAATACAATCTGTTTTCAGTATTTCTAAGTGAAACAATTGACATGTTTTGACGCAACAAGGTATGCAATCAATTTAATTCAGCATAAGTTTATATA
The DNA here is from genome assembly GCA_030280995.1 of Hemileia vastatrix. NCBI lineage: Eukaryota > Fungi > Basidiomycota > Pucciniomycetes > Pucciniales > Zaghouaniaceae > Hemileia > Hemileia vastatrix. The sequence goes on along the minus strand of JASXTE010000017.1, from coordinate 453,832 downwards.
ATTTAATTGTTTTCACTTATGTAGTTAAATACTAGTTAACTGAAACAATTAATTAAATTACTTTGAGAAATTATAATACTATTTTATAAAATAAGTATTATAATTTATTTAATTTTCTTTCTGACACAATTAAGGGTCAAAAGAAGCGCCATTACTTATTGTTTAATACTATATGAAAGATGTAATTTAATATATAAATGTAAATAATTAATTTAAATATATTATAAGTAAATTTTACACTTATAATTATAATATATATTTTTAATTAATTAAATATTAATTTATAATTATTAAATACATAAAAATGCGCCATTTATTTGTAGAATATAAAATATATTATGTTTAATTTAAATGTATAAAATTTATATAAACAATAAAATCAATATAACACTTATATGTAATAAGATATTTATATAATTTTATTATGCAATAAAATATTAATTTATATAAATTAAATATAATTCATACGCCCTCTTTCAGGTTCTATAAGGTAACACATCATTTACTGGGCTCCTGGAATAGCCTGGCTGACATGAAGCCACACCTTTTTTAAAATTCTTATTAATAATTAATTATTTAGTACTTACTTATGTATTACTTACAACTAACTAGCTAAGTATATTAAGTAATATAAATAATTATTAAATTTAATTAATTGTCCCATACATTTTTACTCCCTAACAACGTGCTCAATAATACAGCTGAGTGGGAATAAATATAATAATAAAATTATAATAAAATTCATAAAAATATCAAATTCTTTTACAGAGAGATTTGGATTTCCGTGAAATAAATATATTTAAATCAAATATGTTGTATTAATTGTGACAGTCCAATGGAACTCATATTTTATTGCAAATGAAAATGATACCCTTGTTGAGGTACCAATTAATTTATTTTTTTATTTATTTCATATACGTTCTTTTTTATTCAGTTTTCTTCTCACACCCTTGTATTAGGTGGTGTTAACTCCGTGTCTTTATTTCCTGTATTTTTGCCTATAGAAGGCCCTCACTTTTTGTACTTTTCAACTCATTCCTTACTTAGTTATTTATCTTACACATTGTTATTTACAACTTCTATTACTATTCTTTATCATTTTAGTATTTACATTCACGTACTCCTAATCCATAAATAATAATAATAATTTGTCCCACCTCTTATCACTTGAGTAAAAACATTATAATTTGAAAGAAATACGTACCATACCTTTAAGAGTCTATTAAACCCTTCGAATCCTTGTAGTACCTCCAATTTTATCATCTAGATCAAGAGAGCCACTGACTGTTGGGGCCCTTTCCAAATCGTCAACAGCGCATTGTTATTTGAGGCCGGAGACCATGGGGACCATTGCCATTGAGGTACCTATAAGGACAAGTGGATGACAAAAATGACAAATGTCATATATCACGTGACTTACTTTTTTTGCTGTGAACGGGAATTGAACCGCGCTCCAAAACTTAGGTTCATATATTGACTAAAGTCATATATTTTTGTGGTAATTATTGTAATTACTATTTGTGGGTCACTTTGCACTCTTCATTCTCTATGTATTTCCTTTTACTCAGCACTCTGTAAGTGGCATTAATTTGCTCATTTTACAGGGGGAGGTGTCTAGTAAATTGGAATTATATTTTTTATTATTATTTATTTTATTTTTCCTAGTTAAAAAAGATAGAGAAATTGTGTTCTTAGTCCTAGAGGTAATAAAATTATATTTTAATAAATTAATTATTATAATTTTCAGTTGAATTTTTTCCTGACAATAAATTTTTTTAATAATTAATAAAAATAAAATTTATATTTAATTATTTCAGTTGACATTAAGTCCTGGTAATTAATTATTTTTTTTCCAGTTGATTTAAAATCCTGATAATAATTATCATAAATTTGTTAATTAAAATTAAAATTTATTTCTTCAGTTGATTATTTTATAATCCGGGTTATTAAATTATTTTGAATTAGCAAATAAATTGATTATTATTTTAGTTGATTTTTTGTCCTGAAGGATTTTTTATTTTATTATTATTCTTTTTCTTTTAAATAAAAAGTAAAAATAAAAACTAATTCATCTTATTGTTTCCCTCCCTCATTTCAGTTTAAAAAATTTAAAAAATGACTGATCAAGGTGTTTCTGCTGCACGTGAAGAGGAATTGGATCTGATTGATTATGATGAGACTACTTCTGTGAGATCTCCTTTAACTAAAAAATTATCTCAAATTAATCAATAATTGAACCAATTAGGATGTGGAAGTGGAGGAAGTAGAAATTCTGGTGGAGAAAAATGCTCAGGAACAGAAACCTTTAGTCAACCCCCCAGAAGGACTTCCAAAAGGCTTCAAGATAAAAAAGATGCCACTGCCTCAACAAGTAAAGAACCTTTCAACCCACATAAAAGAATTGAGAACAGAGAACTTGAAATTGAGGTCAAGAGTAGATGCTCTAGAAGAAAAGGTAAGAAGAATAGATATTTTTCTTCAAGAGAGGAGGAGAACTCCTCCCCCCAGGGATCTTCAACTATTGGCTCCCCAGCAGCCAGAGAAGGTGGAAGTATCCAAGTGGCAGTGGGATTGGCTGAACACTCAGTGAGATTACCTGTCTCAAAATCAACAGACTCAATTGCCTCAAGTGTTCCATCAAGACCCAGTCAATTCAACCTCACACCTCCTCACCCTTATCAAGGAGGCAGAAAAAGAAAAAACAATATGATCTTGCCCAGCAAGACTTGGTAAGCCCCTCTATTGAATCTCAAGTACCATTTCTTGTAGCTGATTCAGTTCCTTCAGGTAATTCTGGAAGAGGAGATGAAACTTTGAGACCAGTAGAGGCTGAGAGTAGTAGACAAATCACTCATGTATCTAATCCTTTAGTTTTAATTACTACTTCAATGATAAATCCTGATATGGCTATTATTGATGAAACACTTGATCCTGAGTTTTATGAGAATCTGGAAAGTTACTCTGTTTCCTTATTGAAAAACACTCCAGATGTAGCAAAAAAAAAATGATAAGTATTTGGGAGATATTATTGCAAAGAAAAATCATATAATGAACAATATGCAATTAACTCAAAAGTTTAATAGTTTGTTAGCTGAACAGGGTTATCAATCCTTAAGAAGTGAATTGCAGAGAGTTTCTGATGATTTGTTTAATTATAAAGCAACTCATGAAAAGAAGGTTGCTTTATGGCAAAATATTAAAAATGATTAGTCTAAATTACATGATACTGTGTCTATCTGTTGCCAGGAGCTAGAGATAGATAAGATGAATCTGAAAAGAATGAATGATCATTATTCATCTTTTCAAAATAAAAATCAGTTATCCTTTGCAACAATCAATGAGAGTTTATCTAGTCTTCCAAGAGTGAAAACCAGACTAACAACCATTGAAGAGAAATTGAACTCATTGCTTAATGATCAAAAATATTGTGACATTTCTTTAAAGGAACATATGGTGCAGGATGCTCTAAGGTTACCTGTTTCTAGTTCATCTAAAGTAAAATTAGTTCCAGAAATACCTGTTTGTACCACTGAGTTTCCATCAAAAATTGATGATGCACCAGGATCTTCAACAGAAGGATTAAACAATGAGATTACTGCACAATTGGAGAAGTTACAGCTACTTCTTACTCAGAAACAAGCTAGTACTAAGGAGAATCCTTCAAATCAAAAAAATTGGCCAAAACTTGACCAGTATCCAACATTTGATGGTGATTCTTCTTCTGATTGGCAGAAATTAATTTTCAGAATTGATAAATTGAAAAACTCTTACAAAATTCCAGATGAGGAAATTGTGTCAAAATTAATTTCTTTATTTACCAATGTAGCCCTAATGTGGTATGAATATGTCCTCCTGGATGGGAATGATTACTCATGGGAAGATTTGAAAAAATTAATTAAAGAAGAATTTGGGGGCTCCAAGTTTAGGATGGCTCAACAAAGGCAGTATGAGGAAACTAGATATAGTTCTTCTACTGATAACCCTATTGAGTTCTTAATGAAACTTGTAAAAATTATGAGGGCTATGGACCCAAATATGGAGTTTGAGTTATGGAAGGACAGGATCCTTTATAAACTACTGATGTCTTTGAGAGACTTGATTGTGGCTAGGACCGAGTTCACCAGAGAACCTTCTTCTTTCATCAATACTTTTAATGAGATTCTTCTAAACAACAAGTATGAGGCCAGAAGATTCATTCCTAGAACTACTTGGGAAAAACCCTCAAATTACCAACAGAAACCTCTGGAAAAGTTTGGGAAGAATTCTGCCCCTGTTGCACCTAAAAAGTATGCAACAAACACTTGCTTCAAGTGCAACAAACTTTGGCAGAAGGGCCATGTTTGTGACAAGAAGATAAATCTTGTAGAACAAACAGAGGAGCATGCTGATGACACAGTAGCACTGGATGATACTTTAAGTGATTGTGCCAGCAATATTTCATATGGATCTCAACAAGAAATCTTGATTCTGGAAGAGGATATCCATTATTTAAATACTATTGATATTGATAATAATGCTTTATCTACAGTTGAAGATGCTGAGATCATAAAGAACATTGAGGATAGCTCATTGTTATTGACCCTCTCAAGGCACCAGTCTTGATTAATGGAACCAGCATTGAAGTTGTTCTGGATTCTGGAGCTGGAGGAAGTGTAGTATCTGAAAGAGCACTTGCTTCAGTGGATCAAGACTATAAATCAAAACTTATGCCTATCATTTCTGAAAATTGGAGAGGTTATGTCTCTGTTTTGTCCCCCATTGGTAAATACAAGGCCACAGTGTTTTCAAATATAACCATGGTTTTTTAAGAGCTATTTGTGATTTTCTTGTCATGAAAAATGATAACTTAAGCAATTGGTTTATTGTAGGGAATGATATTTTAACAAAGTATGGCATAAAATTAGATCCTTCAAGCCAATGTTTCACAATGGGGATGAATGGGAAGAGAAAATTTAAGATTTCCTCCCCTAAAAGATTATTGAAACCAGAATTGAACACATGTAATTCTGTGGTTCAATATAAAGGAAGATCTACAAAAGAAATGCATTCCCTTATGTCTGACATTTACAATGCTTCTTTTGGAGAACAACTTTCTGGTGAGGATAAAGATTCCATCATTCACTTGATAAAATCTTTTCCTATGGCCTTTGCTCATGGGTCACATGAACTGGGATTAGTTAAAGAAGAAATGAAACTTTCATTGTCTTGTCAATTAACTGATATACCACCCAGTTTAAAGAAGAAGCCTTATCCTGCTTCTCCCAAAAAGAGAAATGATATTGAAGACAATATCTCTACCCTTTTAAAAATGAATATTATTGAAAAGGTAGTTGAAACACCTAAATATTGTGTTATCTCACCTGTCCTAATTTCTTATGAGAAAGATAAAGCCAGGTTATGTGGTGATTATAGAGCACTGAATACTTATACTGTTGATGATATCTATCCTTTACCTAGAATTAGCTCTGTAAATGCTACCTTACAGGGTGCTAAATATATCAGCTGTTTGGATGGTAACAAGGGATATCACCAGGTACCTTTTGAGAAGAATTCTCAGAATTTTCTGATGATTGCTACTCATATGGGTATTTATAAGTATTTTAGGATGCCATTTGGCCCTAAAAATGCCCCTTAAGTTTTATAAAAAGTTATGGATAACACATTCCATAAAGAGATAATTGAAGGATGGCTGATGGTTTATATTGATTATATCATTATATTCTCAAAAAAATTTGAGGACCATCTTAACCACCTGTATAAAGTGTTCCAGGAAATGGATGAAATAAATATGACACTTGCTTTAAAGAAATGTAAATTTGGTTTTCATTCTTTAAAGGTTCTTGGTCATGTTGTTTCAGGGTTAAAGATATGTGTTGACCAAAACAATGTGGCAGCCATACAACAGGTGAAGGCTTATACTACAGTTAGAGAGCTACAGAGTTTTTTGGGAATGTGTGGATACTATAGACAGTATATTAAAAATTACCAAGTCATAGCTTTACCCCTTACCCAATTAACTAGAAAGGATGTTGCTTTTGTCTGGAATAGTGAAAGACAAAGAGCCTTTGACACTATGAAACACTGTTTGATGTCAGCACCAATTATTGCTTTACCTGACTTTAATCAACCATTTGTTTTGTACACTGATGCCAGTTTTATTGGTCTAGGTCCTGCCCTCCATCAAAAACAAGTGATGAATGATAAAGTATCAGAAGTAGTAATTTTTTATATTTCAAGAATCTTGAGAAATAGTGAATTGAAATATGGTGCTACTCAACTTGAATTTTTAGCTGTAGTGTGGGCTCTAGAGAAGCTACATTATTACCTAGATGACCATAAATTTGAACTTGTAACTGACTGCAGTGCAGTTAAATCCCTTTTAAACTTGAAAACACCTAACAGAAATATGTTCAGATGGCAGTTAGCTGTTCAAAAATACAGAGGGAGGATGACAATTATTCATAGGGCTGGTATTGTTCACTCAAATGTGGATATGTTATCAAGGTTACCTTTACCAAATGATGACTCTAATCCTGCTTATGATCCTAAGGATGAAATTATTCATATTCATGGGATATATGTGGTTGATATGGAGGAAGAGTTATTACAGATTATTCTGGATTCATATGATAAGGACAATGACTTAAGAAAGTTATGTACCATATTAAATGATCCAAAGAATGCTTCAATACAAGCATTAATTAAAACCCTTCCACCAAAGTACCAAAAGGCTTTGGAAAAAGGTAAATTTTCAATATATGAAGGATATCTATATTATAGAAGAAAGTTGAGTAATGTTATTGTTATTCCTCCTTCTATGAAATAAATCATCTTGAAAATTTGTCATTATGACATATTAGATGGATATTTTGATCATGAAAAAACAATTATCAGAATTAAGAACACTGCTTGGTTGGTTAATATGTCTGAAGACACCAATTTATATGTTGAATCTTGTGATTCTTGCCAAAAATCAAAAAGATTGACTGGTAAGAGAGCTGGATTAATGCAACATATTGAACCTCCTGATGCACCATGGCAGATAATAAACATTGATTTTGTAACAGGATTACCTATTTCTGGAAAAGACAGTTATAACTCTTGTTGGGTTATTGTGGACAGATTCACTAAAATGTGTAAATTTATCCCTACTCACAAGGATGTTTCCACTAAAGAATTGGCTTTCTGATGGTGGTCTCATATGTTTAATACTGCTGGATTTCCCAAAGCCATAATCTCTGACAGAGACCCTAAATTTACCTCTGAATTTTAGATGTCTCTAATGAATGTTTGTGGATGTGATCTGAAACTCTCTACTGCCCATCATCCTCAAACTGATGGATTAGCTGAAAGAATGATTCAGATTTTAGAGGACATGAAAAGAAGGTATTCTGCCTTTGGCCTTGAGTATAAAGACAATGACAGATTCAATCATGATTGGGTTACATTACTTCCTGGGTTGGAATTTGCTTATAATAGCACTGTTCATTCTGTTACTCAAAGAAAGCCTTTTGAGCTCTGGCTTGGATATGTTCCAAATACTCCTGCCCAAATTCTCAATAACAAAATACCTAAACTGGATTTAAATCCTGGTGTAAAATCTTCTCTTCAAATGCAACAACTTTGCAGAAGTCATGCTCAAAAATATATTGAAAAATCATTTGAATATGATAAGAATAGATGGGACAAATCCCATAAAGAATAAACTTTTAAAAAGGGTGATGAAGTGTTGATTTCTACAGTCCACTTCAATTTACAAGGTAATAACAAATTGAAAGACCCATTTTTTGGTCCATTTGTTGTCAGAAGAATGATTGGAGATAATGCAGTTGAAGTTATTTTGTATTCTCCATATGACAGAAAATATCCTGTTTTTTTAATATCTCTTCTGAAACCTTACACATCCAATAGTGATTTATTTTCAAAAAGGAGAGGAAGACCAAAGAAAACCCCAAATGAAATCACTGAAACAGCAGAAATTGAAAAAATTCTGAATGACAGAATAGTCACTGCTGAAAAAGGTACAGAACACTTATTGAGATTCAAGAATAAATCATCTGAATATGATTCTTGGATACCTGGAAAGGAGATATCTAATCTTCCTACTCTACTAAAAAAGTATAAAAAGGAAAAATCATAGCATTTTTTTATTGTTTTTTTAGAGTGAGGGAGTGTCAGCCAGGCTACTAGACTTACCCAGTAAAATAATTAATTATTTTACTGAGATGAAGCCACGCCTTTTTTAAAATTCTTATTAATAATTAATTATTTAGTACTTACTTATGTATTACTTACAACTAACTAGCTAAGTATATTAAGTAATGTAAATAATTAATAGATTTAATTAATTGTCCCATACATTTTTACTCCTTAACACCGTGCTCAATAATACAGCTGAGTGGGAATAAATATAATAATAAAATTATAATAAAATTCTTAAAAATATCAAATTCTTTTACTGAGAGATTTGGATTTCCGTGAAATAAATATATTTAAATCAAATATGTTGTATTAATTGTGAAAGTCCAAGGGAACACATATTTTATTGCAAATGAAAATGATACCCTTGTTGAGGTACCAATTAATTTATTTTTTATTTATTTCATATACATTCTTTTTTATTCAGTTTTCTTCTCACACCCTTGTATTAGGTGGTGTTAACTCCGTGTCTTTATTTCCCGTATTTTTGCCTATAAAAGGCCCTCACTTTTTGTACTTTTCAACTCATTCCTTACTTAGTTATTTATCTTACACATTGTTATTTACAACTTCTATTACTATTCTTTATCATTTTAGTAGTTACATTCACGTACTCCTAATCCATAAATAATAATAATAATTTTTCCCACCTCTTATCACTTGAGTAAAAACATTATAATTTGAAAGTAATACATACCATACCTTTAAGAGTCTATTAAACCATTCAAATGCTTGTAGTACCTCCAATTTTACCTTCTAGACCAAGAGAGCCACCGACACACCTACTAGTGGGTGCAGACTTTTTTTCATGGTGATAGTTTCATAAGCCCCTACTTTATATAACTCAATTTAATAAATATCATTAAGAATTCTAGCAAAATACCATTTAAAATCTTCAGATTTCTAATTTTTACTTTTTTTCATTTAAAAATGTATAAAAAATTTTATTTTATTTTTTGTTCATACTTTAGAAAAACTTCAATATTTGTGAAAATAAAATTATTCATTCTACCTTTTTTTGAAAAAAGGGTTGATCATATTTAGTCTCCCTAGTGTTTTTTCAATATTTTAATAATTATTCCTTTTATAATTTGACTGATTATATCATTCTTTTTATCTTGAATTTATATTTTTTCAAAAAAATTAATCTTTCTTAAGGATGTTATCCAGTGACAACTTTGATTTTCTGCAGAAAAGACCTATATTTCTATACATATTAATTACATTAAAATTATAAAACCCTCTTTCTTAAAAAATCTAGTGTCTGTTTAGCCATGCATTGTATTCAACATATCAGATGGACAGTATCTTTTTCACAAAAAAGTAAGCAGTATTTTTCCCTCAATTTAGTTTGAAGTATCACTCACCCATTCTCATAATTCTTCAAATTTGGGGTTAGAATCACCTTATTTTGGTTGGAAAAAATAGTGTTAGATAGCTACGTACATACATGGTTGGTTTTATATGACACAAATTTGGCAATACAGGTTGTTTCTGGATAAATTAGGGGGTGGGGTGTCAAAGTTAAAAAATTTGCACTTCACTTAAATCTTTCAATCTTGAATGAAGATTATTTGCCAGCCTAGATATCCCTAGAACTGAGTATTTCTTATGCTTAAAATAAGATAATCTTAAGTACATTAAGCTTATATCTAAAAAATAAGGTTAAAACAATTATATATATGATTATAATACATATATATACAATTATTACACTATTATATAACTTATAGTAGTTTAAATAGCTTATCTATTGCCTAATAATGCGTAATAGGGTGTTAATGGATTCACAATATACTTATCTTAAGTGATATAAAGTAATTATTCACATACATAAGCTTAAATGTATACATAAAGCTCAAATTCAGTGAAATATGCAGTATATTATGTATATTTAGGTCTATAAGTGGGGTTTAGCCTCTTAATAGCCTACAACCTTTGTATTTCTGCTTATTTTAGGTGATATGGACGAAATAAGTGGATTCACAATGCATAAAGAAGCATAGACATCTATATCAGGCGCATACACTCAGTTCGGACAACTTAATCTACTTCCCTAGATGGATATTCACAGATTTATGGGTTGGGAGGTCATTTCTGGGTTAATGTGGATGCTTGGGGATGTTATTGGGGCTTGGAAATTTCATTTTTTTCCTTTATATGCTTTGGGTTTCATTAAATCTCTTTTGGTTTACTTATTTTACCTGTTTCTTTATGGTATCCGCTTTTATCTGGATTTTCTAATTATGTTTTGGGTCTGTGTTATCATTAATTGTGATGGAGGGTACTTACTGGAGGTCTTGGTGTTGAATCTGATTGAAGTGAACGCCATGGGGAGGTGATGGGCCCTCACAGTGCTGTAATTGCCGCCGATAGCAGTGACATCATCTGGATTGAAGGTCTGTGCACCCCAGGGGATTTGGGTATAAATAAGGAGGGATTTTGATGATTATTTATCATCAATTACTTACTACATTTAAATCAAAAACTTAAGTACAATTATTAACATTTAGAAATATATTATAAAGCCTTTTATAAGTTGATATTTACATTATATAAGCTATAACTATATTCTATTTATCTATTTTCCACCACTAAGCACGCATTTAAATCCAAGTATTGTGAGTTTTATTTGAGTATAACTATTTTATTAGTCTTCCCCTGAGGTTTAATCAATAAATAATTTATCAATAAGTAGTAGGACCATAAATAAACACTTTTATATCATACTTATATACTAGACTATACTGACAATTGGGGGTCTTTCCTTGATTATTATTGATTTTTCAGTATAAGCCTTAGGATGTGATTTTTACTTAGTATAGCTCAAAAAAACCTAATATTTGGGTCTGCTGAATATTAGTGGGTCATCATAACTCAGTGATTGTGGAAAAGAATCCTTATAATAATTGTACTAATTTTTTATTATAAAAATTAGGTATTTACAGTAGTAACTCTACCCAATATAAACCCAATTTCACTTGGTATTTGGACACCAATATAACACCCAATTAAATTGGTATTTGGTTAAATCTTGGTAAGATATTAATTCACCCTTATAAAGGTCTAGTTAAACTTATTATTTAATTTTTAACAGATTTTCTTGAATTTTTCTTATATTTTAATTAAATAAATAAAGATTTAAATTCAGGGTAAGCTCCAGTGCTTTTTTATTAGTAATAACATTGTTTATACTTTTAATCTACTAATTCTAATAGGTTTTCCTTTATGTACACATGATATATTGTTATTATTATCAATATGAGTGCTCCTCAGGACAGTTTAAGTGAAAAGCCTGCTTATAATACCAGGTCTAAAGCTAACAAAAACTATCCAGGACATAACCATGGAGGGTCAGCAATACCCCCAGGCAGAGAACATGAGCATAGAGGAAAAAGACGCCCTTTTAAAAAGGATAACCATAAAAAAGACGTCTCCTCCTCTTCAGGATCAACTATCCCACTTGGACAAACAGGTTTTGAAGTTGGAAGAATCCAAGGAACTCATGCTCAAAGAGGTAGAGCAATTACAGAACAATTGCAAGGTAGGGTTTCAACAAATAAATCAGACACTGGAAGAGCTAAAGGGAGGCCAGCCAAGTCAACCAAGTCAGCCACCCCCTATTCCAGGCAGGTCACATCACTCCCAGGAGAAAATCCTGGTAGACAAATGGAAGTGGGACTGGTTCCATCAACAATGGACCAGCCACAGCTGCAACAGGGATCCACCACCTCATTAGACTTCCTCAGTTCACCCCTACAAAGGAAAAAAGTGCCAAAAATCAGGACTGGCATCTATCCCATAGTAAGTAGATTACCCTCTCAGATTGAACACAATACTGACAATTACAATATAGGTAATCCTATTGATGTTAAATCTGTGCAGAAAATAGAGGAGGATTTAAGAAATTTAGGTTTTGATGTAGATACACCTGACTTATCTTTTGTCCACAATAACAGTACTATTCATAATAATAATACAGTTAATCCTCAGTTGCCACCACTTACTAGTGAGATGAGAAGTTCACAGGAGAGTGAGAGAATTGAAAAGGAAGACATGGAGTATTTTAACAATAATCCAACTTTCCATAGAATTGTTTCAGCATTGTGGAATAGAGTGACTGATTGTGAGGAACAGACAGTTAAGCTCACTAGTGATACAAGTTCATCCTTGACATTAAATATTTCTCAACTGTCAACACGTAATAAAGAATTAGAGAAAAAAAATTTGTCTCTAACTTATAAATATGACTCATTGAGTAGCAAATATAGTGAACTTTCAAACAAATTCTGTGAGTTGGAAAAATTTTATGAAGCACACTTGTTGAAAACTGAATCAAGAACTAAGTTACCTTTTGCCCAGACAAATCAAAGTGTCTCTGAGCTACTACAAAGATTAAGTAAAGTTGAGATTGAAACTGCCAATCTACTAATGAACCAGGATAATCATAAGTATACTCAATATAATAATAATGCTTTCATTGAAAAAAGTGAATCTCATTTCTTCCCTATACCACCACAACTAAAACCATCTGGTGGTAGTGTCAAATCTGAAAATGTAAGTCACAAATCCGTACAGGAGGAAATACAAGACCATTTATCAAGAGTAAATGAGATGTTGAATTTACCTAAGATTAGTGAGATAAAATCCAATCAGAAGAACTGGCCTAAGATAGATCAGTACCCAACTTATGATGGGGAAGCCAGCTCTGATTGGCAACATTTTATTCAAAGAATTGACAACTTGAAATTCTCATATAAGTTACCAGATGAAGAAATAACATCAAAATTAATTTCTTTATTTAAGGATGTTGCTTTATTATGGTTTGAAGCTGTCTTAAGTGAGGGTAAAGATTACTCTTGGGCTGAATGGAAACAACTAATTGAAAAACAATTTGGAGGTTCTAAATTCAGGCTTACTCAGCAGAGACTTTATGAGAAAACTAGGTATAATCCGTTGAATGGTGACAAACCTATGGTATTCTTAATGAATTTAAATAAAATATTAAAAGCCATTGAGCCAAACATGGATTTTAACTTATGGAAAGATAAGATAATATATAAATTACCTATATCTGTCAGAGACATTGTTGTAGCTAGAACAATTTATGTTACTGAATATTCTGACTTTATTAATATTTGCAATGAAATATTATTAAACCATAAGTATGAATCAAGGTATTCCACTTATAAACAAAATGTTGAACCTGTGAAAAATCAGAATTCAAAAACACTCCAGGAGAAGCAGAAAAAACCTACTGCACCTTTAGTACCTAAAAAGTATGAAACAAATACTTGTTATAAGTGTAACAAACCTTGGGTTAAAGATCACAAATGTGAGAAAAATATAAATATTGTTGAAAATCAATGTGAATATGAAACTGAAACTGAAAAAAGTAAAGAATCAAGTGATTATGACAGCAATATCTCATATAGTGATGAAAATGAAGTCTGTATGTTGGAAGATGATTTGTCCATCTTTGAAAAACCAATATTAAATATGGACTCAAATTAATCTTTAATGAATTTTGAGGATGCTGAAATCATTAAAGATATACAAGCTGATAACTTTAAAATGACACCTATCACGGTTCCAGCTATCATTTCTGGTGAAAAAGTTAATATAGTATTGGACACTGGAGCTGCTGGTTCTGTTGTTTCTACTAATACATTACAGAAAATTGATAGTGAATATAAGTCTAAGCTTGAACCCCTTCAGAGTAAAAATTGGAGAGGTTTTGGATCAGTGCTACACCCCATTGGTAGATACAAAGCTGCTGTTTTCTTTAAACATCAACATGGTTATGTAAGAGTAACTTGTGACTTTGTAGTAGTGGACAATACTAACTGTAGTAACTGTTTTATCATTGGAAATGATATTCTGACTAAGTTTGGTGTGAAATTAGACCCTGCTAATAATAATTTTACAATTGGCATGAATGGAAAAATGAAATTTAAAATAAATTCTTTTAACACAGTCTTACACATTGAGTCAGTAACAAATTCTCTGTGCAAAGGAAGAGAATCCAATGACATGGAACTTCTGGAAACAGAAATTTCTAAAGCATCATTTGTCACTCAGATAAGTGAAGCTAAGAAAAATAATATTTTGGACTTAATTAAAGCATTTCCAATGGCTTTTGCACATGGTACAAATTAACTTGGCCTTGTAAAAGATCATGAGATGAAAATTAGTTTAACCTGTGATATGGATAATATTCCTGCTAGTATTAAAAAGAAACCATACCCTGCTTCACCAATGAAGAGGAGAGACATAAAGGATAATATTAAGATGTTATTAAAAATGAAAATTCTTGAAAAGGTTGAAACTACACCAAAATATTGTGTAATATCACCAGTGCTAATTTCTTATGAACAAGATAAAGCAAGACTGTGCAGTGATTATAGAGCATTAAATACATTTACAGTAGATGATATTTATCCCTTGCCAAGGATTGCCTCTATACGTGCTCCCCTTAAAGGTGCTAAGTATATAAGTTGCCTAGATTGAAATAAAGGGTACCATCAAATTCCTGTTGAAAAGAATTCACAGAACTTTTTGTTGATAACAACACAAATGTGAATTTATAAATATGTCAGAATGCCATTTGGACCAAAAAATTCTCCATCAGTATTTCAGAAGTTAATGGATATAACATTCCATAATGAAATGATTGAAGGATGGTTAATGGTATACATTGATGATATCATAGTGTTCTCTAAAACATATGATGAACACTTAATCCATTTAAAGAAGGTATTTCAGAAAATGGATGAAATAAAAATGACCCTTGCATTGAAAAATGTAAATTTGGGTTTGAATCTTTAAAAGTGCTTGGTCATATTGTATCTGGCTTACAAATATGTGTAGACCAAAATAAGGTGGCTGCAATAAAGGATATTGGCATTCCTCAAAATGTAAAGGATGTACAATCTTTTCTTGGTATGTGTGGTTATTATAGACAATATATAAAAAACTACCAATTAATTGCTGCACCATTGACCACACTGATAAAGAAATCAGAAGCTTTCATTTGGATTAATGAAAGATAACAGGCTTTTGATAAGTTGAAAGAATGTTTGATGACAGCTCCTATCTTGGAACTACCAGATTTCCAATTACCTTTTGAATTATATACAGATGCAAATTTTATTGGTCTGGGTGCTGCTTTGCATCAAAAACAACTTATTGAAAGAGAAATGTCAGAAGTAGTTATCTGCTATATTTCACGTACTCTGAGAAGTAGTGAATTGAAATATGGTGCTACTCAACTTGAATGTTTGGCAGTAGTATGGGCTCTTGAGAAGCTAAATTATTACCTTGAAGACCAAAAATTTGAGTTAATAACTGACTGTAGTGCAGTTAAGTCACTCTTAAACATGAAAACTCCCAATAGACACATGTTTAGATGGCAATTAGCTGTACAAGAATACAGAGGACGGATGACTATTACACATGAAGCAGGAACCTTGCACTCTAATGTAGATTTGTTATCTAGAGTAACTCTGCCTAATAATTATGATAATCCTGCTTATGTTCTTGAATCAGAGATTATTAAAATTTATGGCATTTATAGTGTAGATCTTGAGGATGAATTTATGCAATCAATTCTTGATAATTATGATTCAGATCCTGACTTGAGTAAACTCACTACAATATTAAATGATCCATCTAATGCTTCAATGAATTTTTTAATAAAAACATTACCAAATAAGTATAAAGAAGCATTAGAAAAAGGAAAATTTTCCATTGAGGATGGTTTTATATATTACAGGAAAAAATTAAGTAATGTAATTGTAATTCCCCCTTCAATGAAGGAGTTAATGTTAAGTATATGTCATGATGATATATTAGCAGGTCATTTTGACTTCCATAAAACATTAACCAGAGTAAAAAACACAGCTTGGTGGATTAACATGTCTGATGATGTTCAAAAATATGTTGAGACGTGTGATTCTTGTCAAAAATCTAAAAGATTAACAGGCAAAAGAGCTGGTTTATTACAACAAATTGAGCAACCCAAAGCTCCATGGGAAATAGTCAACATGGACTTTGTAACAGGTTTGCCAATAGCAGGGCATAAGAGTTATAACTCCTGCTGGGTAGTTGTTGATAGATTTACAAAAATGTGTAAATTTATTCCTACTCATAAAGAGGTTTCTGAAAAGGACTTAACTTTTTTATGGTGGACACAAATGTTAAAGATAGCAGGTTTCCTTAAAGCAATAGTTTCTGACTGAGATCCTAAATTTACTTCTGAGTTCTGGACATCACTTATGGATGTTTCAGGGTGTCAATTAAAACTTTCTAAAGCACACCATCCACAAACAGATGTGCTAGCAGAAAGAATGATACAAACCTTAGAAGATATGATAAGAAGATATTGTGCTTTTGATCTTAACTTTAGAGACAATGACAAATTCATGCATGATTGGGTAACCCTTATCCCAGGTTTAGAATTTGCATACAATAGTACAGTACATTCTGTCACTGGCAAAAAGCCATTTGAGTTATGGTTGGGTTATGTACCTAATACCCCTTCTAAAAACTCTTAATAAATTACCTAGATTAGATATCCATCCAGGTACTAAGTCTTTTCTTCAAATGCAAGAATTATGCAGAAAACATGCTCAAGAATGTATAAATAAGGCATTTGAGAATGAGAAGAAAAGATAGGATAAAGCCCATAAAGAACAAATGTTCAAAGAGGGTGATGAAGTCCTAATTTCTACACTACATTTCAATTTAAATGGTAATATTAAACTGAAAGATCCATTCATTGGACCATTTGTAGTGAAAAAGATGGTTGGTAACAATGCTGTTGAGGTTATTCTATATGCACCATGTGATAGAAAACATCCAGTATTTCCTATATCTCTTATAAAACCATACCATTCTAATGATACTGCTCTATTTCCAAGAAGATCAGGAAGGCATAAACAGCAACCTGAAGAAATAGTTGAAAAAGAAGAAATTGAAAAGAACCTTAAAAAGAGATACCTTACAAAAGAAAAGGGAGTTGAGTATCTATTAAGATTTAAAAATAAATCAAGTGAATATGAACAGTGGATTCCAGAAAATGAAATATCTGATCTTAAAAATCTCTTGAAGAAATTTAAATCAAAATAATACTGTTTATTCAGTATATGTATTATAGAAAATTTAAAAAATTATTTTTCTATTTCACTCCTTACTATTAACTAAAATGTCTTAACATTTTTTTTATTGTTTTTTTTGGATGAGGGAGTGTCAGCCTAGATATCCCTACGACTGAGTATTTATTATGCTTAAAATAAGATAGCCTTAAGTACATTAAGCTTATATCTTAAAAATAGGGTTAAAACAATTATATATATGATTATAATACATATATATATATCATTATTACACTATTATATAACTTATAGTAGTTTAAATAGCTTATCTATAGCCTAATAATGCTTATTAAGGTGTTAATGGAGTCATAATATATTTATCTTAAGTGATATTAAGTAATTATTGACATACATAAGCTTAAATGTATACATAAAGCTCATATTCAGTGAAATATGCAGTATATTATGTTTATTTAGGTCTATAAGTGGGTTTTAGCCTCTTAATAGCCTATAACCTTTGTATTTCTGCTTATTTTAGGTCATATGGACAAAATCAGTGGATTCACAATCCCTACAGAAGCATAGACATCTATATCAGGCGCATACACTCAGTTTGGACAACTTAATCTTCTTCCCTAGATGGATATTCACGGATTTATGGGTTGGGAGGTCATTGCTGGGTTAATGTGGATGCTTAGGGATGTTATTGGGGCTTGGAAATTTCATTTGTTTCCTTTATATGCTTTGGGTTTCATTAAATCTCTTTTGGTTTACTTATTTTACCTGTTTCTTTATGGTATCCGCTTTTATCTGGATTTTCTAATTATGTTTTGGGTCTGTGTTATGATTAATTATGATGGAGGGTCCTTACTGGAGGTCTGGGTGTTGAATTTTCTTGAAGTGGACGCCATGGGTAGGTGATGGGCCCTCACAGTGCTGTAATTGCCGGGGATAGCAGTGACATCATCTGGATTTAAGGTCTGTGCACTGCAGGGGATTTGGGTATAAATAAGGAGGGATTTTGACGTTTATTTATCATCAATTAATTACTACATTTAAATCAAACACTTCAATACAATTATTAACATTTAGAAATATATTATAAAGCCTTTTATAAGTTGATATCATCATTATATAAGCTATAACTATATTCTATTTATCTATTTTCCACCACTAAGCATGCATTTAAATCCAAGTATTGTGAGTTTCATTTGAGTATAACTATTTTATTAGTCTTCCCCTGAGGTTTAATCACTAAATCATCTATCAATAAGTAGTAGGACCATAAATAAACACTATTATATCATACTTATATACTAGAGTATACTGTCATTATTTCTATGATTTTATTTTCACAGCCACATGATTGTCACAGTGTCCCTACCTTTCTCATCTCATTCATTTACTCTGTAATGCACTGGCCTCCCTCCCTGCTCATCTATCCATGTAAAAAAAACCTTCACTAAAATTCCTGACATTTTAAATAAGCATGCTTCCTTTATTATATATATATATATGACATCTAAATCTGATTAAATTTAACATCCTAGACTTATAATGTCTACCAGAAAATCTTCTACTCAGAGTAAAATGAAAAACAAGCTTCACTACAAAGATTTTGTCAGCCAGGCTACTAGACTTACCCAGTAAAAAAATTAATTATCTTACTGAGATGAAGCACGCCTTTTAAATCCTTATTAATAATTATTTATTTATTAACTACTTATGTATTACTTACGACTAACTAGCTAAGTACACTAAGTAATGTAGATAATTAATAAAAATAAGTAATTGTCCCATACATTTTTACTCCCTAACACCATGCTCAATAATACAGATGAGAGGGAATAAAAATAGTATTAAAATATTATAAAATTCTAAAAAAATTCAAATTCCTTTATTAAGAAATTTAAATTTCCGTTGAATCTACATTTTAAATCAAATTTTTTGTACTGAATGTGACAATCTAAGGGAACTCAAGTTTTATTTCAAATAAAATTGATATCCTTCTTGACGCACCATTTAGTATAGCGTTTATTATTTCACATACTCTCATTATTTAGTTTTTTCCTCTCACACCCTTGTATTAGGAGGTGTTAATTTCGTGTTTTTATTTTCTCACATTTTGCCTATAAAAGGCCCTCTCTTTTTGTACTTTTGAGACCATTCCTTACTTACTTACAAATCTTACAATACATCAATTACATCCTTTATTTCTATACTTCATAACATTAGTACTTACATCAACGTAACTCTAAGCTATAATTTATATTAATATTTGAATCCATTTCTTATAACTTGAGTAAAACAATAAAAAAGATTAAGAAATATGTACCTTGCCTTTGAAAAGTCTATTAAACCACTTAGAGTCCTTGTAAAACCTTCAGCTAAATCTTCTAGACCAAGAGACCCATTGACAGATTTTCTCAAAAAGCCCGACCCTCAGCTAATAAATGATAGCATAGACAGCTGAAAAATTAAACTTATAGAATCATTATTAACTGATGTAAAAAATCAAATTACAACAAATGTTTTGGATATCAAAAGTCTAATCATATTGTATGTCCACCTTCTTCAAAGGTCAATGACAAATTATTGATAGGAAAAAAATGAAATAGGAGGAATAAAGAGAGAATTGACATATATCCTAAACAATTGAAGGAATAAATCAAAAATTATCTGTCAAAATACAAGAAAGCTCATTTTTATAGTTTTTACACATGATTTACTTTTAATGGTAAAGATTTGCTTCTAGAAATTACTTAGGCTTCAGAGAAACTAAATGTAATGTGTTCATTGCATGAGAAGATGGATATGTTATTTGGTACCCAAGTTGATATCAACCAGTACATGTACTTGATTTTCAATAAAGTGCAACTCCTATTCCACATTGGAATGCTGCTGATATTGAAAATTAATCTCAAATATTAAATGATAGATCCAACTTACCTGTACCTTACAGACCTCAAACACGACTGACTTTTATGATGCATTTTTTTGAAGATGATCCAAAATATAAATTTGAAGAATTATCTCCAAGAAATTCTAAGTTACCACAAATAAATATTTCTAAGATATTTTAAGACATTAAAAATTTCTATTATGAGATTTATTAAACTATCCTTTTAAGCCTCAAGACCACACAAATATCAAAGAATAGGAGCAAAAGAAACAGTCACTTGGAGACAGACTTTGATCAGCTAAGTGAGCCTTCTGCCTAAACCTCATAACTCAAGAGAAGAGTTTCAACTTCACTAAAAATAAATAACCTCATAAAAAGTGGAAATAATTTATCAAGCTCACTTGTTTCATTAGATGACTATTTTGAAAAAAAATAATCTTATATTCATACTTCACTTTATACTCATTAAAAAAAATTCTTATTCAAAAATCTTCTTGAATGATTTTAACTTCCACTGGTGAAAAATTGGCTGGAAAAGATGGTCTCAAATGTGAGAGATTGAATTTTAAGTACATGCTAGGTAACTCTCAATGTGCTATTCATTTGCAGGAAATGAAGTTAAAAAATCAGTTCAAAATTAAGGAGGAAAAACCAGAGGCTTACAAAAACAAAAAGAATTCATTTTTTCCAGAAAATAAAAAGACCATGAGTTTCAAAATGAAATTTCTACATGCCAATTAGAAAAGGAGAAGAATATGAAATATAAGGACTTCATAATGGATTTTCTTCAAATCAGCCAAATGATGATTCTATTAAGAAATTAAAGCCAATTTTTAATAGGTAAATGAGAATAAAACTAATATTTTTTTATTTAGTAAAATAAAATGTAATATTCTCATATTTATCTTATTTCTATCAATGCATGAGAAATCCTTCCAATTTCACTCTCAAAGTGGTGGGTTTACTTCTTCTATTATGACTTTCAATATAAAAAATTGAAATGATAAGATTTTATATTATAAGATAATCACTATTCTCCTTTTTATTCCCTTTAATTCAGCTTCATCTATTTCCTTTTCCTCGAATTCAGCTTTAAATATACTGGCTTTTTGATAATAATTCTGATAATCTTTATTAAAAGGGTCCTTAGTTAAAAGATTTTTCAAATTATAATGATTAGAATCAAATTTTTCTAAGTGTCTAATATCTAAATACCCATATATATCTAATAAAATGAGTTTCACCTTCATGAGAGTTGGGAAAGCCCCTCTGAAGCCCTGAATAAGTGGTCCAAAACTTGTAAATTAGCCATATTCTGTACATAAACTTATAAAGTACATTGAAGTGTTTTAAGGATAAACTCCCACTAGTATCTTAATGGAGTTCTTTAATTTTAACACCCAGATAATTTCTGGAAATATGTAATATCTTCCACTCTGCCTTGGGAGATTTGAGTTCATGCCTTGTCAGAAAATTCTCTAGAGTTAGTGGCTTGTATAAAAACAATAAATGTAGGTTCATAAGCATCTCTATCCTTATGGGCTTGATTACTGAAAGAAAAATTGGTCCTGGTAATTTTTTCTTCAAAAGCCTCCTAATCTCAATGAGGGGGAAGGCCAGATAACTACATAATTTTAAAGCCTCATTGAAATACTTAGAAAATATTGATTGAAAAAAAGGATATAGTGTATGAATTATTTCAAACACCCCCTTCACATTTTTTGGAATTAAATAATCATTTTCATAGAATTTTTAGAATTAAAGTGAACTACATTAAAAATTTTCCAATAAATCAAATGAGAAAGAGTGATAAGAAATTATATAATCAAGTTGAAAAAACAACCTACATGAATCTAGAAAATGACTATAGGACACTCTCTTATTGGCTGCATACATATTTTTATGGCCACCATAATTATTGTAGGATTTATTTATTGTAATTTAATCTTCAGAATACTTAAATTATTTTTAGAACAACCTGAATTCTTCTAATTTCCCAAAACATCTTGATTTTTCAAGTTAGTGAGATTAAAAGAACACAGGAAATATTGAGTTACTCTCCAAAAAAAGAAATGTTTTCACAGGCCTGAATAAATTATTGATTTCATTACTTGAATATGAGCTCTGAGTTTGAGGATTAATAAGCTAATGATTATTTATTGTTTCACTTCTAAACTCCATCACTATGCAATATAGGGGGTGGAATTGCTAGTAACTCCCCAAACTGAACTCAGACTGAATGTGTCAGCCTAGATATTCCCAGAGATGAGTAAAAATTTCTTATAAATTTGGTTAAACACTTGTTGTACACACATGAACAATAAATAAAGGTATACAGATTGTATACATAAGTGAAATTAATAATTAAACACAATATATGCCATTATAATACCTTATATACATGCATGTATCCACCTTTTATAAGTCTTATGTACTTAATATTAAGCTAAAATATGTCATGGTAATCTTAAGAATCTGAAATATAAGGCTACATAGCTTTTAAGTAGACTTAAAGCTGTTTTTTCACTGTTTTATGAAAAAAACAAGAAATGCACTTTAAATCACTTAAAAGTTGAAAATATGAGCTATAAATTAAATAATATTAAAAATGCGCCTTGACAGATCAATTTTTCTTAATTAGAACTATTGATTTGGCTATTCAAATTCATAAAAATAACACTTTTCAAATTTGGTGTTTTTTATGCCCGAAATGGCTTCTGTGTACTAGCCACATACTGCCTGCATTTTTCCCACATGAATAGCTTCATTTTAAGAAAAGTTAGCTTTAAAAACTATAATTACCCCAAATTTTATGCCCACTATGGGGAAACACACTAAAATAAGCAACAGGTGCTTATTTAGTGTCATAATTTAATTATAAGAGCATTGACCTCATCATATGCACTAATTTCATTAACAACCTCAAGATTGGTGCCTTTAATTCACTACCACACTTAAGTTTGCCTATTTAGTCTAGGATTTACCTGTGAAAGCACCAGCCAAGGGACTACATTCAGTTCCCCACATTTCAGGTCCTTTTTTGGGTGTCTCAGTGGTTTCTCAGTCAATATTGTTCATAATTGGATGGGGATATCATGTAGTTACTTGGAATAATTAGCCCCTTCATTTCTACTATTAATCCCCCTTAACATTATGTGATATTTAGTGTTTTTCTTTCCTTTTCTAGTCTTTTATTTTAATATATTACATGCATATACTTTCTTTTGTACTTATTCTCTTATTTTGATGTATTATCCCTATTACTGCAGGATTTTGGCAGGTGATATCATTCTAATTATGTTATTGGTAATTCCTTATGTTGATGGGATGGTGTGTTTAATAGAATGAGATTTCATTGGCTGTGTATAGGATAGGTAAATCAGGGGAACACATTGGAGAATTATTAGGTATATAAGGAGGGGTTTTTGGTGTTATTTTCTACATTCTTTATCATTAAAAGTAAAACATATAACCATTACAATTACATTACATATCAATAGTACTTTTAAAATTCTTTGAATAATGTTTGAAACATTACATCTATTTTTCTACCAACTATAATATTGTAACCCATTTATAATTAGTGAGATAAAAATTACTGAGACCCTTATATTGAGTTATATTTTACAACTTATTGGATTGATACTACAGTATTCATATAGGACCATTAAAGACTTCTATAAAACTCACTAATAAAGCTATTCACATATCTGTACTTGAACTTAGATTGACAGAACTCATACAGAACCCATACTGAACTCTAATTGAACGCCTATCTAAAACTTTTCTGCTGAGTGGTTTTCATCCCTGATTGTGTGGTTCCTTTTTCATTAGCTCAATGTGTGTTCAATATGTGGTTATTTTGGGTCCATGTTTGTGGACCTGCTTGCAAGTCTTCCCCCTATATTGTTTGGTGCATCATACTCAAAAACTCTGGTTCTCAGTAAAAGATATTCAAATAATTACAGCCCACTTTCCTAGCTCATTATCTTATCTCGGTGAGGTACAATTCTTTAGCAATATTGAATCCCATTTTTCTCCCTTTTAAGTGGCCATTTGGGGGATGGAACTTGAGAAAAGGAATTAAATTTTATTATTTAAAGAGAAAGAATTCAAAAAATAAGTTAGAGATATAGGATATATTATTTATTAAGAATTTAAGAATATTAAAAATTAAAAATGAATATCCAGTAAGAGGAAATCCAAAGAAAAGAAGAATTTTTTTTATAATCAGATAATGGTTTGTAACCAAATTTCTTTATGGAATAAAAAAAAGAAAAGAAAAAATTTGGAAAAATCAGGAGAAAGTCAGTAACCAAAAATTATATGAAATAAATAAATTGGAAAATTAAAAAATTATCTAGAAAAAAAATTAAATCAATTTAATGAATGGTAAATTAAAAATTGAAAAAAATATTTAGTGACAAAAATACTTTAAAATAAATAAATTAAATAAATAATATATTTTAATATCAGCAAAAAAACTATATTAGGGGGTCTCAAAAAATAAGCATATGTGCTATTAAAAGATGTCAAAGATATTTTGCAAAATATATACTTTTTATTTGAGGCACACCTGTTAAGGAAAATTGTACTTCAATAGTGTGTTTGTAACTTAAATTTTCCCTTCTTGGGTACATCTACATCATTCACATACTTCATCCCCATAATATTATTAATCAGCACCTGGTATACACAGTCCTATATCTTAGCACAAAATTAGGGAGTGCTTCACCAAATGTTTGAGACCCCTACCCCTAAGTTGTCAGCCAGGATACTAGACTTACCCATTAAATAATGAATTATTTACTAGAGTGGAGATACGCCTTTACCTCTCAATTTGTTAGCTTTACTTCCTTTATAAATTACTCATAATATTTTAACTAATTAATAAGTAAAATTAAGTAAATATATAATTAAAATGTTCCCTCAATTTTTATTCCTTGACAGCGTCCTCATGAAAGCTGAAAGGTAGACTAAAAGTATAAAAATACTAAAAACAAAAATCAAATATTTTTATTATACATTGACATATACAGATAAATACTGTATATAAGAACATTCTTTATAGAATAAAACTATAAAATTGGAAATTTCTACTTTTTGGGATTTTTCTCACTGTGATACACATGTATGTAGATTTGTAATTCCATAAATTCTCTCTCTTTTGCCTATATAAGGCTTCTCATTCTGGTTGTCTCAAATCATCTCATTCTTACTTTTAAACAATTATTAAATACACCTTTAAATATATTACTACTGTTAATACTCTTAGTATTTACAATTTGTTATCTCTAGAACTTCCACATAATAATTATAATAATCTATTTACCTTTTTATTAAGTAATAAAATATAAAAGAAATAAATAGGTACCAATTCTTAAAATCTTGAGTTCCTTCACCTTCATTGCCATTGGACCACTGGAAATACCTTCTAGACCAAGAGTTCCCCTTGACATAAGTCTTCTATTTATCATAGTATCTTAGAATAGTATTTTGAAGCTGAAGTATTCCAGGTGTATATCCTGATTTTAGAGACCCTCTAATATGAAGAGTGTTGTCAGCCAGGCTGTCTCAGGAGCCCATTAAAATGTATAATACTTTATTGTAGGGAATAAATTTATGTATTTTATGTATTAAAAATTATATTTTATTGCATAATAAAATTATATAAAATTTTTATTACAAATAAGTAAAAAAAGTATTATATTAATTTTATTATTAAATAAATTATTTATACCCTTACATAAAACATGATATATATTATATTCAATAAATCATGGCACATTTTTATGTATTTAATATTCATAAATTATTTATTAATTAATTATATACATATATTATAAGTACAATTGAAAAATTGAGTTATAATGTGCTTAACACTTAATTAATAAAATATATATATTAAATAAAACTTCTAATATGTTATAATCCATAAACATTGTGTACTTTTTGACCCTTAATTGTGTCAGAAAATTTATTAAATAATTTAAAACACTTACTTAATAAAATATATTAAAATACTTATTTTGAATTAGTAATTCATTAAATTAATTACTTTTTTTGTCAGCCTGTATATCCCCAGGACTGAGAAAAAGTAATTATAAGTTATGTTAAGCACATGAACTATACATGGGAACAATAAATGAGAGTACACAAACAGTATACATAAGTAAAATTATGATAATACACAAAAAATGCCATTATAACACCTTATATACATGCATATATCCACCTTTTATAAGTCTTATGTACTTAATATTAAGTTGGGATATGTTAGGGTAATCTAAAGAACCTTAATTATAAATCTACATAATTTTTAAGTACACTTAAAGCTGTTATTTTCATTGTTTTATGCAAAAAACAAGAAATGCGCTTTATTTCACTTAAAAGTTGATTATATGCACTATAAATTTGAGAATATAAAAGTTGCGCTTTGACAGTTCAATTTGTCTCATTTAGGAATATTGATTTGGCTACTTAAATGCATAAAAATAACACTTTTCAAATTTGGTTTTTTTATGCCAGGAATGGCTTCTGTGTACTGGCCACATACTGCCTGCTTTTCTCCGTGTAAATAGCTTCATTCTTAGCAAAGTTAGCTTTTTCACACTATAATTACCCCAAATTCTACACCAACTGTGGGGAAACACGCTAAAATAGGCCAGAGGCACTTATTTAGTGTCCTAGCTTAATTAATAATGCATTGACCCTCTTTCTATGCACTAATTTCATTAATAACCTCACTCTTGGTGTCTTATTTCATCACCACGCTTAAATATGCCTAAAATTAGATAAGGATTTACCCATGCAAGCGCCTGCCAAGGACTGCATGTAGTTACCCCACATCTCACGCTCTTTTTGGGTTTCTAGGTGGTTTCTCAGTCAATTTTGGTCAATTTTGAATGGAAATTTCATGTAGTATAATGTCAGGATTAGCCCTATAATTTCTACAGTGAATCCCCCTTATTATTAAGCTACTATTAACCTTAAAAATTCCCCCTTTAGTCTTTTATATTGATGTATAATACGCATATACTCTCTTTTTAACTTATTCTTTAATTTTGATGGATTTTCCCTATTACTACATGATTTTGGCGTTTGTTACTCTTCTAATTATGTTATGTGTTGTTGGGGATGTTTATGGAAATGTCTATTAGTTGGATGGAGGTGTCATTAACTGTGTATTGGAGTGGTAAATCAAGGGATTCATTGAGGAACTCAGTGTGTATAAAAGGAAGGAGTTTTTGGGTCTTGTTTCTACATTCTTTATCATTACAATTTAAACCATATAACCAAATCAATTACAATACATATCAATTAGCCCTTATAGAGTCTTTTGAATAGTATTTGAATAATTAAAATCTATTTTTCTACCAACTAAAAAGATTGTAAGCCATACATAAAATTAGTGAGAATTATATAACTGAGACCTTTATTTTGGATTATATTTTACTATTTGTTGGATTTATACTACAGTATTCATATAGGACCATATAAATCTTCTAGACACAGACTTTTCAATCTAGTTCACGTCCTTTTACTTGATCTTAGCCTGACAATTGGGGGAATTTCCTCAAGAATTCTGTTGGTTATAATCCAGTAAGTAAAGTTCAAAAAGAAGGGACACGTAAATAATATCCCTATAGAAATATTTGGATAATTACAACAGGTTGGGGTCACTTATATTGTGATTTCAGAAAAAGAATCCCTGTTATATAATAAAATTGTGATATTGAATCAACAATTTTACCACTAATTTAACATAAAAGAATTGTTATTAGTTGGAGTCTGTCAATAGACCAATTAAATTTGTGTAATTTGCAGATAATAAACCAATTAAACTGATTAATTGTTTTCTTTTAAACAGGAATTTTAATGCCTTTCTATTGGTTTGTAATATTTTTTTTTTTTAAAAGAATCTTACTGACAGTTTTTCTTTTTTAAATATAAATACACGGCTACATATTGTAGACCAGTTAATCAAGTGACCACTTAAAAAGCATATTTGACTTTTGGCACTTAGAAAATTCACATCATACCTATAAGTAAGAAATATAATTGTCTTCAGGTATTGATAAATACTGATAAAACTCCTTCTTTGAAGTTTTTATATCTCAATTTAAATTTTTTAAAACAAATTCCACATACAATATGTGTGACAACAATGACATTGTAAGAAATAAGGCAAAACCTTATAACTTAAGACCTAGAGCTGAAAGACCTGTTTCAGGAAATTCAAATGGAGGGACAGGAATCTCCAATAATAAACAACACCCCACCAATGTCCTTGGAGGAAAGGGAAAAACTCTCAAAACAAGTGTCAATAAAGAAGTCCAAAAACACGTTGCAAGAGCAAATTCACTCCCTCTCCACCCTACTGAATACCCTCAAAATATGAGTAAACAACATTGTAGAGCAGATAAACAATCTGGTGAAAAGGGCAGCACAGGATTTTGTAGAAGTCAACCAGGCTCTAGTGGATGTAAAGTCTCAACCACAAACAGTGGCACCAACAAATACCACAGAAACACCTCCAGTCCCAGAAGAGGATCAAAAAATAACAGTAAGCAAATGGAAGTGTGATTGGTATGCCCAAAATTACAACAACCCTACTCAACAGGGCTCCAGCAGTCACCCTTACAGGGGAAAGGTAAGGAGAGGCAGGGGAAGTGGGATAAGACCTTGGTAAGTCATCCATCTTCTCATGATCAATTATATCATCCTAACAGCAAATTACTTATATGCAATGAGATTGATAAGATATTTTTAGATATAATTGATGAGGTTTTGAAGGATTATTCATTTGATAATAACACTTTAAACTTGTCTTTAAATGAGGACAATGTAAATAGTTTTATTGATCACCAGGATAATACTATTAATATAAAATTGGAACCAAATGAATTAAATCTTGAACATGATGATAAGTCTTCTGAGTTGGACACAGAAAAAATTGAATATTTTTTGAAAGAGAATCCAATGGAATCAAAAATAATAAGTAAATAATTAATGAGAATTGAAAAATTGGAAGAGTCCTCTAAAGAGTCAAACAATAATACAGAAAGTGTATTATTAAAGCTAAAACAATAATTGAGTACCACAGCCAATAGATTAAAAATTATTGAAAATTCAAATGATGAATTAATCAATGAGAATAAAAGATTGAACTCTGAGATTAGAAATTTAGAAAGTAAATTAGAACACTCTCAGAATGTTATGGCTACCATTGAGTGACATGTTAAATTGTCTTTATCAAATGTAAATGACACTCTGACTCATGTACCTGTAATAAAAGATAGGTTAAAAAGAGTAGAAATAGAAGTAGAAAACATTTTGAAAAACACTGAAAAAGTAAATGATAACACCTCTTGTGTGGAAAGAGTACCTGTTTTCATGAAACACTCAAATAAAACACCAATGATGGAACATGAACATAGTGTCATGGGCTCTGAGAACATTAAGTCAGTAAAAGATGAAATAAATGATCATCTTTCCAAAGTAAGTGAATTACTTAATATTCCTCAGGTTAGGGAAGCAAAAACTAACCAAAAAAACTGGCCTAAGTTATATCAGTACCCTTCTTTTGACGGGGATTCAAAATCTGATTGGCAACCATTCATACAAAGAATTGATAACTTAAATTTTTCATACAAGTTACCTGATGAAGAAATTACTTCAAAATTAATATCTTTATTTACAGATGTGGCCTTATTATGGTTTGAATCTGTATTGAGTGAGGGAATTAACTACTCCTGGAAGGAACAGAAGGCACTAATTGAAAGGCAATTTGGTGGCCCAAAATTCAGAATCACTCAAAAAAGATTGTATGAAAGAGCCAGATATGATCCAAATTCTGGAGATAAACCTATGGTCTTTTTAATGAATTTAATAAAAATCATGAAAGCTATGGATCCAAAAATGGATTATGATGAGTGGAAAGAAAAAATAATATAAAAGTTGCCTATATCAGTTAGAGACATTATTGTAGCTAGAACTGAAACCATAAGAGATACCTCTGGGTTCATTAATATATGCAATGAAATATTATTAAACCACAAATATGAAACCAAGTATAATAATTACAAACAAAGTGTTGAAGTGGTAAAACCTACTACAAGTAAATTACCAGTGGAGAAGAAAAACCCTTAAGCTCCCCTTGTCCCTAAAACACAAGAGAATAACACTTGTTATAAATGTAATGAACCTTGGGTTAAGGGTAACATGTGTAAGAAGAGAATTAATGTTATTGAAACTTCACAAAATTCTAAACCAAGTAATCATGAAGATGAGAACGTGGAATCCAGTGAGGATTGTAAAAGTAAAATCTCTTACAGTGATGATGAACATGAGATATTTGTATTAGAGCAGGATATTATGTTCCTGAATGATGCTATACCTCATACAGATACATCTTTAACTTCCATTGAGGAAGTTGAAATAATTAAAGATGTATCCCATGATACTTACAAAATTACACCTATCAGAGCACCTGTTATAATATGTGGAAGAGAAATGAATGCCATTCTTGACACTGGGGCTGCGGGTAGTGTAGTTTCAATTAATACATTAATGAAACTTGACAGTAATTATAAGGAAAAATAGAACCTGTTCAGACAAAGAACTGGAGGGGTTTTGGTTCAGTTTTAAATACAATTGGCAAATACAAAACTGCTGTATTCCTTAAATATAATAACGGATATGTTAGAGCAGTGTGTGAATTAGTTGTAATTGATAATAATAATTGTAGTGATTGGTTTATTATTGGCAATGATTTATTGACAAAATTTGGCATTAAACTAGATCCTGCAAACAGTTGCTTTACTATAGGTGTGAATGGTAAGAGAAAATTCAAAATATGTTCTGAAAATTCAGTGTATTCCATTTCTCCTAAAGAGGAACAACTGCAAGGTGGAAGAACCATCACTGAAGTGATTGAATTGGACAATGAAATCCAAAAGGCCTCTTTCAGTCCTCAACTCTCAAAAATTGAAGAAGAAAATATTTTGAGATTGATTAAATCATATCCTATGGCATTTGCTCATGGTTCAAATGAACTAGGATTGGTCAAGCTCCATGAGATGAAAATCTCTTTAAGTTGTGATTTGGATATTATTCCTGGAAGCTTGAAAAAGAAACCTTACCCAGCATCTCCTGCAAAAAGGAAAGATATTGAAGACAATATAAAAATGTTGTTGGAAATGGGTATTGTTGAAAAACTAGACACAACACCTAAGTATTATGTCATTTCACCAGTATTAATCTCTTATGAAAAGGATAAGGCAAGATTATGTGGTGATTATAGAGCTCTGAATACATACACTGTAGATGATATTTACCCTCTACCAAGGATAGCTTCTATCCATGCTACTTTACAAGGAGCAAAATATATTTCCTGTCTGTATGGAAACAAGGGTTACCACCAGATTCCTGTGGAAAAGAATTCTCAGAATTACTTATTAATAACCACACATATGGGTATGTATCAGTATGTGAGAATGCCATTTGGCCCAAAGAATGCGCCTCCAGTCTTCCAAAATTTAATGGATAGTGTTTTCCATCAGAAAATGGTTGAAGGATGGCTTTTGGTCTATATTGATGACATCATAGTGTTTTCAAAAACATATGATGAACATTTAAATCACCTGAAGAGAGTCTTTCAAAGGATGGATGAAATTAATATGACAATTGCATTAAAGAAATGTAAGTTGAATTTCAATCCTTGAAAGTACTTGGACATGTTGTATCTGGATTACAAATTTGTGTTGACCAGAATAATGTGGCAGCAATAAAAAACATTGTTATACCTAAAAATGTAAAAAAGTTTCAAAGTTTTTTAGGTATGTGTGGATATTATAGACAGTATATTAAAAATTACTAATCCATTGCAGCTCCTTTAAGAACATTAATCAGGAAAAATGAGGCTTTCATTTGGAATAATGAAAGACAACATGCCTTTAATAAATTAAAGGAATGTTTAATGTTTGCTCTAATATTGGGACTGCCATATTTCACCCTACCTTTTATCTTGTACACTGATGCAAGCTTCATTGGTTTAGGTGCTGCTTTACAGCAGAAACAGATAATAAATGGAAAATTATCTTAAGTAGTTATCTGTTATATATTCAGAACCTTAAGAAAAACAGAATTAAGGTATGGTGCCACACAGCTGGAATGTTTAGCTGTGGTGTGTGCCTTAGAGAAACTTCATTACTTTCTGGAAGACCAGAAGTTTGAACTTATAATAGATTGCAGTGCAATAAAATCATTACTAAACATGAAAACACCTAATAGGCACATGTTTAGATGGCAACTAGCTGTACAAGAGTACAGAGGAAGAATGAAAATCACTCATAGAGCAGGAAAATTGCATTTTAATGTGGATTTATTATCCAGAAGTCCTCTGCCAAATAATGCTGACAACCCAGCTTATGTACTTGAAAATGAGGTTATACATATATTTTGGATTTATATAGTGTATTTAGAGGAAGAGTTTATGCAAAATATATTGGAAAATTATTCATCTGATAAAGATTTGACTAAACTATCTACCATTCTAAATGATCCAACTAATGCCTCCATGAGTGCATTAATTAAAACCTTGCCTCCAAGGTATAGAAATGCATTGGAAAAAGGTAAACTGTCAATTGAAGATGGATACATATATTACAGGAAAAAGCTAAGTAATGTAATAGTAATACCACCTTCTATGAAAGAGTTAATGTTGAGTACTGGTCACGATGACATCTTAGCTGGTCATTTTGATTTTAACAAAACATTAACCAGAGTTAAAAATACAGCCTGGTGGATAAACATGAAAGAAGATGTAAAAAAATACATTGAAACATGTGACTCTTGTCAGAAATCTAAAAGATTAACTGGGAAGAGAGCTGGGTTGTTACAAAAAATAGAGCAGCCAAAAGCTCCATGGGAAATTATAAACATGAATTTTGTGACTGGCTTTCCATTAGCAGGAAAAGAAAGTTTCAATTCTTTCTGGGTAATAGTAGATAGATTATCAAAAATGTGTAAATTTATCCCTACCCATAAAGAGGTATCTGCAAAAGACTTGGAATTACTATGGTGGACTCAGATGATTAATACTGCTGGGTTCCCCAAAGCCATAATCTCTGACAGAGACCCTAAATTTACTTCAGAGTTCTGGACATCTTTGATGGAAGTATCAGGTTTCCAATTGAAATTGTCTACAGCACACCATCCACAGACTGATGGGCTGGTTGAGAGAAGATACAAACTCTAGAAGACATGATCAGAAGATATTGTGCCTTTGGATTAGAATACAAAGACAATGAGAAATTTACACATGACTGGGTAAAATTAATTCCTGGCCTTGAATTTGTTTATAACAGCACAACTCATTCTGTAACAGAGAAGAAACCATTTGAACTCTGGCTGGGATACGTACCAAATACCCCAGTAAATCATTTAAATAAATTACCAAGGTTAGATATACACCCTGGTACTAAATCCTTTATTCATATGCAACAAATGTGTAAAAAGCATGCAGAAGAATGCATCCAAAAAGCATTTGAATATGAAAAGAAAAGGTGGGATAAATCTCATAAAGAATTTGAATTCAAAAAGGGAGATGAAGTCCTAATATCAACACTACATTTTAACTTACAAGGTAATGTTAAATTAAAGGATCCCTTTGTAG
Source organism: Hemileia vastatrix (assembly GCA_030280995.1). Classification (NCBI taxonomy): domain Eukaryota; kingdom Fungi; phylum Basidiomycota; class Pucciniomycetes; order Pucciniales; family Zaghouaniaceae; genus Hemileia; species Hemileia vastatrix. The sequence continues at coordinate 419,958 of JASXTE010000017.1, read as the reverse complement.
GAAATTTTGTAGTTAACAAAATGGTTGGTAATAATGAAGTGGAAGTCATATTATATGCCCTATATGATAGGAAACATCCAGTTTTCCCTATCTCATTATTGAAACCTTACCATGCAAATGATCCTGACTTATTTCCAAAAAGAAGGGGAAGGCCTTAAAATCAACCTGAAGAAATTGTGGAAAAAGAAGAGATTGAAAAAATACTCAAGAAAATAATCCTTACTAAAGAAAAAGGAACTAAGTATTTGTTAAGATTTAAAGGGAAATAAAATGAATGTGATAAATGGATACATGAAAAAGAAATTTCTAATATATCCACCCTTCTTAAAAATTTAAACAGAAATAAATATCTGTTCAACCAGCTGAGGGGTAAAATCCAGTACTCATGATATTTTATTATGTTTTATTTCTTTAAAGAATAATCTTTAATGCTACAGAATTAATCTGAATACCTGAAAATTAAGTAAATAAATAAAATGTATAACTTAACATTTTTTTTTATTGTTTTTTTTGGGTGGGCCAGTGTCAGACTGTATATACCCAGGACTGAGTAAAAAGTACTTATATTTTATTTTAAACACATGAACTATACATGGGAAAAATAAATGAGAGTACACAAACAGTATACATAAGTAAAATTATGATAATACACAAAAAATGCCATTATAACACCTTATATACATGAATATATCCACCTTTTATAAGTCTTATGTACTTAATATTAAGTTGAGATATGTTAGGGTAATCTTAAGAACCTTAATTATAAGGCTACATAATTTTTAAGTACACTTAAAGCTGTTATTTTCATTGTTTTATGCAAAAAACAATATATGCGCTTTATTTCACTTAAAAGTTGATTATATGCACCATAAATTTGATAATATCAAAATTGCGCTTTGACAGTTCAATTTTTCTCATTTAGGACTATTGATTTAGCTACTTAAATGCATAAAAAAACACTTTTCAAATTTGGTGTTTTTTATGCCAGAAATGGCTTCTGTGCACTGGCCACATACTGCCTGCTTTTATCCCGTGTGAATAGCTTCATTTTTAGCAAAGTTAGCTTTTTCACACTATAATTACCCCACATTTTACGCCCACTGTGGGGAAACACGCTAAAATAGGCGAGAGGCACTTATTTAGTGTCCTAGCTTAATTAACAATGCATTGACCCTCTTTATATGCACTAATTTCATTAATAACCTCACTCTTGGTGTCTTATTTCATCACCACGCTTAAATATGCCTAAAATTAGTCAAGGATTTACCTTTGCAGGCGCCTGCCAAGTACTGCATGTAGTTACCCCACATCTCATGCTCTTTTTGGGTTTCTAGGTGGTTTCTCAGTCAATTTTGGTCAATTTTGAATGGAAATTTCACGTAGTATAATGTCAGGATTAGCCCCATAATTTCTACAGTGAATCCCCCTTATTATTAATCTATTATTAACCTTAAAAATTCCCCCTTTAGTCTTTTATATTAATGTATAATAGGCATATACTCTCTTTTTAACTTATTCTTTAATTTTGATGGATTTTCCCTATTATTACAGCATTTTGGCGGTTGTTATTCTTCTAATTATGGTATGGGTTACTGGGGATGTTGATGGACATGTCTATTTGTTGGCTAGAGGCGTCATTAACTGTGTATTGTAGTGGTATATTAAGGGATTCATTGGGGAACTCATTGTGTATAAAAGGATGGGGTTTTTGGGTCTTGTTTCTACATTCTTTATCATTACAATTTAAACCATATAACCAAATAAATTACAATACATATCAATTAGCCCTTGTAGAGTCCTTTGAATAGTATTTGAATAATTAAAATCTATTTTTCTACCAACTAAAAAGATTGTAAGCCATATATAAAATTAGTGAGAATTATATTACTGAGACCTTTATTTGGATTATATTTTACTATTTGTTGGATTTATACTACAGTATTAATATAGGACCATATAAATCTTCTAGACACAGACTTTTCAAGCTAGTTCACGTCCTTTTAGTTGATCTCAGCCTGAAATTTTTTCACTTAAATTAGTTATTACTTAAATGAAACAGTTAATGTCACGCACCACGTGACACTTGAGGCAAAAACAGCTCATTAAATCATCAATAAAGAGGTATTTTCAGGTGTTTTAAATTCTTTAAAAATGGCACCTGTTCAATGCACTCCTCCTATGGGCGCTACTACTAGGGCTCGTGCCAGAGGCATTCCAACAGCCACACGGCTTGTTTCCCGCACTCACTCCCTGGAACCTCTTAACATTAGGGAACGGGAACACTCAGTCCAATCTGTGGAAGACATCCCCCAGGATTTTGATGACTCTAGAAATGAAGCAGAAGGAGAGGATACGATGCATGAAGCACCATCTGCCCCTGCTACTCACCCTTCTGGTAAACCTTCAGAACCTGGAAAATCTAATTCTCTAGAAGATTTCATGAGACTTTTCATGAAATCACTTTCAAATCCAAGGTCTTCAGAGGGATAAAATTTCAAAACTCCTTCCATGAAATCTCATGAAAAATTTGATGGAGAACACCCAGACAGATTACGCCCTTCTTGCAAACCTGAAAGCTCCTGTTCCATAAAGACCAATCAAAGGTTGTTTAAGCTTCTTCATTCCTAGCTGGAAAAGCAGCCAGATAGTTTGAACCTTATATTCTCATACTCTCTTTGACAGAAACCCACTTACTTATCAATAACTGGGAAAAGTTTGAAGACCAACTTAATACATTGTTCGGTGACCCTAATGAAACTGACAACGCGGAAATTGAACTTGATTTCCTCCGCATGAGTGATAATGGTAAAGCCTCTGAATATATCTCAAACTTCATGGCACTTCAAACTCAAGTAGGTTGGAATGATGCTTCCCTCAAATATAATTTCAAAAAGGGACTTCCCTTGAGGATTCTTGATCAATTAAATCTTCAAGGTCAGAAGTTGACTACCTTAACGGATTTAATGGATTAAACCCTTGAGCTCAACTGCGTTTACCAAGGACAACTACAACATCGTCGATAAGCCAACAAACCTCAAGGCCTAAATTTTAAATTGGGACCTTCTTCACACCCACGGCCAACTCAATACAAACCCAATAAGGGAAAGGACAAACCTCAACCAAAAGGCTCGACCCCAGGCAATATTAGTAAGGTATTGGACCCAAAAGGGGATCTTAAAGAAGCTGAGAGGAAGAGATGAGCAGATAATGGGCTATGTATGTATTGTGGGGGTAAGCACAAGCTAGAAGATTGTGTGAAGTTCAAGGAAAGAGAAGGTACTAGTTCAAGGTCAAAAAACTAGTAGATAGTTTACTTGTGTGCAAAGCAAACTATCTTATCTCTCCCAGTGCACATAACCTCCATGTCTTAAGGACTGGAGTTGCCTTAAACTGCTTGAGATTCATTATTTTTAAGGAGGATACCCCCTTCAGTTGTCTCATATACTCTGGAGCTTCAATCTCTTTTGTGAGTTTATCTTTTGCCAAGAAGTCAAAGCTGACATTCACAGATATTGAACGAACTCCAATTTATTTGGTCGAATCAGAGGAACCCAAATATTGGGTAAGTAAGAAAGTTTTATGGGTTTTCAACTTTCCAAATTTTCTCCCCTTTGAGTGGGAATTATCAGTCTTGGTCGCCCCAAAAATGGACAATACCATTCTTGGCCATGACTTTTTAATGCATTAGAATCCTGAAATTGATTGTTCACGGGGATTGATCACCCCACGCGCTAAGTATATTTCTAATTATTCAATGTAGGTCAATAGGGAGTTAAACAAACCGCCTGATAATGTCCTGCAAGAGGACAAATCTCTGCCAGATGACTTGTAAGAATCTGATCTTTCTCTAAATGAGCAATTGGATAACCCTTCTAGTTCAATCACTTCACTCAAAGAGGATTTAAATTGCCTCAAAATAGTCAAATTATGCTCTCTCGATTCTGGTCTTCCCTTGACAGATTCTATCAAAGAAGATGAGGACAACCAAATTAATATTGAAGCCATTAAATCAACTCTACCAGATATCTATTACGATTTCCTTGATGTTTTCTTAATCTGCAAGGCCAATAAGTTACCACCTCATTGACCCTACGACCATCAAATAGAGTTAATAGGTCCAGTACCTCCAGCAGGTCCTGTCTATTCTTTGTTAAAGAACGAATCTCAATTTCTTCAATACTACATTGCAGAGAATGTAGCCAAAGGTTTCATCAGAGCCAGTAATTCTCCAACCGGCTCCCCTGTTCTTTTTGTAAAGAAAAAGGATGGTAGCCTTAGGTTGTATTGTGACTATAGAAAGCTCAACACAGTCACTAAGAAGAATGAATATCCTGTTCCCCCTATGTCATTGCTTCTTACCCTTTTCAATGGTGCTAATTTCTTTTCTAAAATTGATCTTAGAGGCGCTTATAATCTTATTCGCATTGGGGAAGGTCATGAACCACTGACTGCAATGCGCACTAGATTTGGTATTTTTGAATATTTAGTTATGCCTTTTGGATTGTGTAATGCACCATCTACTTTTCAAACTTTTGATAATGACATCTTTAAAGATTTTGTCTATTTAGACAATATTTTAGTTTTCTCGAAGACACTTGATGAACATATTCATCATATTTGACAGGTTCTAAATCGCCTTAAGAATCAGGGTCTCTATGCCAAGCAAAATAAATGCAAATTCCATCTTAAATCTATTGATTTTCTGGGGTTTAAGTTGTCCACTGATGGTTTAGTCATGGAAGACAAAAAGGTCCAAAAAGTCCTGGAATGGCCTGAACCCAAAACAGTTAAATCCCTCCAAGGATTTTTGGGTTTTGCCAATCTCTATAGAATATTTATTAAAGATTACTCTAAAACTATTTCCAATCTTACTTCCCTTCTTAGAAAAGATATTCCTTTTGTTTTTACTTCTACAGCACAAAAGGAATTTGAAGCCTTGAAGACTGCGTTCACCACAGCTCCAATTCTTTGTCACTATGATCCTTCTGCTTTGACAATAGTCGAGACAGTCACTAGCAATTATGCTATCAGGGGGTCATCTCTCAATTCAATCCTGAAAAAAAATTGTTTCATCCTGTTTCTTTTGAGTCACACAAACTCATTGCGGCAGAATTAAATTATGAAATTCATGACAAAGAGCTTTTAGCTATCATTCATTGTATTAAAAAATGGCGCTCTTTTCTTCTCAGCCTAGATAGTTCTTTTCAAATCCTGACTGACCATAATTCTTTGAAATACTTTATGTCTTCCAAAGTGTTAACCAGGCATCAGGCCAGGTGTGCTGAATTTCTGTCTGAATTTCCTTTTTCTATTTCCGATCGCCCAGGTAAGAACTGTATTGTCCCAGATATACTGTCACGTCAGAAAAATGTTTACCAACAGCGGGGGGACGCATTTTCTGACAAGAACCCATAAAATGTGAAATCAATCTTCAACAAATCAATGTTAACAACTCATCAACTTAATTTGATCACAATTCAATCTTTTCAAAATCCACTATCCAACATCCTTGAAGCTCATTCAAAGGACAATTATTGTTTAGGGTTAAAAGACAAAATACTCTCAAAGCAAGGGGCCAAAAGATATAGTATTGAATCAGGTCTATTAGTTTTCAAAGGTAGAGTAGTCATACCCAACAACAATGAAAAAAAATTATGGATTTTTAATAGTCAACATGATTCCCCATTAGCTGGTCATTTTGGTGTTGATTAAACCTACCAGTTAATAGGGAGCAATTTCCTCTGGCCAGGAATTACCAGAGAAATCAAGGCCTATATAAGATCTTGTTACAAATGAAATAGGAATAAGGCTCCCCATCACCGGAAGCATGAGTTTCTTCAACCACTTCCTATTCCCTCTAAAACTTGGGAATCTTTATCAATGGATTTAATTTCTCAACTTCCTCTTTCTATCAATATTGATGCTATATTAGTAATAGTAGATAGATTTTCAAAAATGTGTATTTTCATAAAAACCACTACTACTGCTACAGCAGAAGATTTGTCAAAATTGTTTCTAGAATACGTATTTTCCAAACATGGCTTACCTAATGATATTATTTCAGATAGAGGGTCATTGTTTGTATTCACATTCTGGACTCAATTGTGTCAACAACTCAATATCACAAGGAATCTCTCCACGGCCTATCATCCTAAAACCAATGGGCAAACGGAAAGGGTCAATCAAATCCTTGATCAATACCTCTGAATTTATGTCAGTTATCAACAAGACAATTGGACTACATGGTTACCATTGGCCAAATTTGCTTATAATAACTCAACACATTCTTTGACACAACAATCTCCTTTTGAAACTGTTTATGGAAGACATCCTCAATTCAACTCAATCCATGTAGGAACTAGTCATTCTGTGGAACATTATTGTCAGGCTAAGATCAAGTAAAAGGACGTGAGCTAGCTTGAAAAGTCTATGTATTGAAGATTTAAATGGTCCTTTATGAATACTGTAGTATAAATCCAACAAATAGTAAAATATAATCCAAATTAAAGGTCTCAGTAATATAATTCTCACTAGTTTTATATATGGCTTACAATCTTTTTAGTTGGTAGAAAAATAGATTTTAATTATTAAAATACTATTCAAAAGACTCTATAAGTTCTAATTGATATGTATCATAATTGGTTTGGTTATATGATTTAAATTGTAATGATAAAGAATGTAGAAAAAAGACCCAAAAACCTCCTCCTTTTATACACACTGAGTTCCCCAATGAATCCCTTAATATACCACTACAATACACAGTTAATGACGCCTCTAGCCAACAAATAGACATGTCCATCAACATCCCCAGTAACCCATAACATAATTAGAAGAGTAACAACTGCCAAAATCCTGTAATAATAGGGAAAATCCATCAAAATTAAAGAATAAGATAAAAAGAGAGTATATGCGTATTAAACAACAATATAAAAGACTAAAGAGGGAATTTTAAGTTTAATAATAGCTTATTAATAAAGGTGATTCACTGTATAAATGATGGGGCTAATCCTGACATTATACTACGTGAAATTCCCATTCAAAAATGACCAATATTGACTGAGAAACCACCCAGAAACTCAAAAAAGAGCGTGAGATGTGGGGTAACTACATGCAGTCCTTGGCAGGCTCTTGCACAGGTAAATCCTTGACTAAATTTAGGCGAATTTAAGCGTGATGATGAAATAAGACGCCAAGAATGAGGATATTAATGAAATTAGTGCATATGAACAGGGTCAATGCATTATTAATTAAGCTAGGACACTAAATAAGCGCCTCTTGCCTATTTTAGCATGTTTCCCTACAGTGGGAATAGAATGTGGGGTAATTATAGTGTGAAAAAGCTAACTTTGCTAAAAATGAAGCTATTCACACGGGAAAAAAGCAGGCAGTATGTGGCCAGTACACAGAAGCCATTTCTGCCATAAAAAACACCAAATTTTAAAAGTGTTATTTTTATGCATTTAAGTAGCCAAAACAATAGTCCTAAATGAGACAAATTGTTCTGTCATAGCACAATTTTAATATTATCAAATTTATGGTGCATATAATCAACTTTTAAGTGAAATAAAGCGCATATATTGTTTTTTGCATAAAACAGTGAAAATAACAGCTTTAAGTGTACTTAAAAATTATGTAGCCTTATACTTATGGTTCTTAAGATTACCCTAACATATTCCAACTTAATATTAAGTACATAAGACTTATAAAAGGTGGATATATGCATGTATATAAGGTGTTATAATGGCATTTTTATTGTATTATCATAATTTTACTTATGTATACTGTTTGTGTACTCTGATTTCTTGTTCCCATGTATAGTTCATGTGTTTAACATAACTTATAAGTACATTTTACTCAGTCCTGGGGATATAAAGGCTGAAAATTATCTTAAAACCATATCACAACTCCAAGAAGAACTTAAATCAAACTTGGAATTAGCGATTCAAAGGTACAAGGAACAGGCCGACAAACATCGACAATTTGCCCCTTCCTTTAAGCCAGGTGACAAAGTATGGCTCAATGCACAAAACATTCGAACGACTCGAACATCTAAGAAACTGGCCCAAAAGCTCTTGGGACCATTCAAAATCAACTCCGAAGTCTCTAAAACTGCATTAAAACTCAAGCTACCTCCTAAATGGCAGGCTATTCCACCTGTTTTCCATGTATCCCTCCTGGAACTGGCTTGACAAACATACCCGGGCATGAACCACCCTCCTCCGGAACCAATTGATGTGTAAGACAATCTAGAGTGGGAAGTAAGCTGTATTCTTGATTCAAGAATGTGCAAGGCGAAACTTCAATACCTTGTGGAATGGGAAGGCTTCCTTGATGACTCAGACAAAACATTCTGGGAACCAGCCATAAATGTTTCTAATGCCCCTGAACTCCTAAAATATTTTCATATTAAATATCCTTTAAAACCAAAACCTTAAAAATCTCTTTTATATTTATTTTTTTTTCTTCTTCTCTTTTCTTTTCTTTTCTTTTCCTAAAATTCAAAAACTTCTTCTCTTCTAAAAAATCCTTACTCTGTTTTCTTTTTTCTTCTTTTTTTTCAACCTTTTTTTAAAAAAAATAATAATTAAATTAAATTAAAAAAAATATTTTAAAAAAAATACTAATAAAAACAAAGTCTTAAAAAATTCATCAAAATAAAATTTTAAAAATCAATAATTCCTTTAATTTTCTTTCTTTTCTCCTTTCAAACTTTTTTCTTTTTTTTAAAATACATTTTTTTTCCTTATTTCTTTTCTTTGAACTATCAAAATTTTTCACGAACTCAATACGACAACCTTTCTCAAATTTCACTTCAACCTTTAAATCTCTCTTTTAAAACTCTTTGAGCAAATTACTCTTTTCTTTCAAATTTTTTTTTTCAAAACTATTTTTTTCCTTTCTTTTCAAATAACCAAAATTCCTCAAAAACTTCAAGAATAACCTTGAATAAATTTTCACGAATAACAAATTTTTTCTTTTTTCATTTAAAAACATAAAAACAAAAATTTTCAATCAACTATTTTTTATTTTCTTCTTTCAAAACTTAAAACAAAACTTTATTCAAATATTTTTCTTCTTTCTTTTTTCTTTGCCTTTCAAAATCTTATAAAACATATAATAAAATTTCAATTAAAACAACAAAATCAATAGAATAAATAAATACACAAATTACATTTGCTTTCTACTTTTTTTTCCTTCCCTTTTTTCTTTTTTTTCTCTACCCATTTCAAATCTTCTCTTGCATTTTCTCCCAAACCAATTTCTTCATTTTCTTAAACACCACCCTTATTTCCTTTCTGAATTTTTCAAATACCTCCTCCTCTCCAATTTCAAGTAACTCTTCTGCCACATCGAAGGAGGCGGCATTGACAATCTTTTCGATCTAGTCACTTAAGCTTTCAACAAATCGAACTCATCGACCCTTCCGAGGCTTCTTTGACCACACCTGGTCAAGGGTTTCCTCATTCTCCTCCTTTGAATCAACCGCCGGTTGACTGGACTCAACTGGAAGCAATGGAATAGCTTCCACAATCAGAGCTTCTTTGATGACACCTGAATTCTAAAAATTATAACATATAGTCATCAGTGTAAACTCAAAAAACTTGAAAAAAGAAAAAGGTAAAACACACCTCAAAAACAGGATCGGGTTCTAAAAACAGCCTCAGAGTGACCTCTATTGTCACTCCCTTCTCCTCTTCATCATCATCCTCGATGATCATCCGCCGTTTTTTCAGAGTCCGGTTTGAGATGGGAACTTCATCCTCATACTCTTCTACTAGTTCATCTTCCTCTTCTTCCACCCCTCTTTTTTTACCTGTGGCCTGGGCTACCCAAGTCACCATGGTATCTTCGACCTTTTTCTCCTCTTCTTCTACCGATTGATCACCCCCGACCAATACGTCCCAAATATCTTCGACCACCTCTTTGGTATTATGAATCACCCAGTATATAGTCCCTGTAAACCTTCTCTCAATATCCCCGTTTTACATAAGGGCATCACACATCACCCGTCTCCAGCGACAAAATTTGCACTTTGGGCGAGGTCCTCGTGTGGCCTTGCTTTCGACGCAGAAATACTCCATCGATTCACAGGCCATGCAAGTGTGGGTATATTGGCAAGTGACAATACTGTCATCAGCTTTGGGGTGTGGAGGCGTGGGAGTGGGAGTAGGACAGTTAGACATAATAAAATGTTTAGAAGAAGGAGTAAAAGAAAAAATTAAATAGTGTGGGAAGAATGTGTCTCACGCTCAACAGAGCTAGCATCTTATACCCGGGAATCAGTCATGCGCCACGTGACACTTGAGGCAAAAACAGCTCATTAAATCAATAATAAAGAGGTCTAAATCCATATTCAAAGCGCAGAAGTGATTCTACATAGCAACTGCAACTTTCCTTTGTGTACTCACTATTCAACCGCGCTAATCTAAACTTTAAATCTAAATTAGTTAATCTCTCAATAGTGTGTTCAGTCTTTTCTTTGATAGGCAACGCACAGCGCAACGGTCAATGCAATATTCTGCTAAAGGTTTATTAAGTGTCTGTGGGTTATTAACAGGGGTAGTGAGCATGGACAGGATGGTTAGTGGAGGCTCAAAGGGTTAACGGATGTTAGTGAGATGGATCCAGGTGTAACGGGTGTTTTTTTCGGAGGTCTGTGGTGTATGGAATGATGGATGGGTGTGAGGTCAATGCGAGGAGGAGTAGTGGGTATAAAAGGGATTGGATTTTGGTTCGACATTCTTTAGAATTAAATTATAAAACATATATATAGTTAATATTGGTGAAGCTTTAGGTTAAATCATTATTATTGTACAATTCCTTATTTTCTCAGTAATCATTTCTAAAACTTAAATCTTTGATTATTGAGTTTACAACCCTTTGTGAGATCCTAAGAGTATTAATATTACCTTTAAATTATATTGAGATTCTTATTGAACATATCTCGAAGAAGCAACTCTTCCTTCAACTCATCTTCAAATCACTTCCTCGAACATTTCATCTGTAATTCAAATAAGTCTCTAACTCCTCCCTCCATCTCACTTTTCAGGAACACCCTCTACCTTTTGCATAGGTCTTCCAGTGACAGTTAAAAACAAATTACTAATTTCTGTTTTGGGATTGAATTGATTACATAAATGTTTGCGTCAAAATGAAATGATTGTATTGGTTCAATTAAAACTATTTTAAGACTCATTTTAATGACTGTTTTATATATATTAATCACATTTTCCCATGCTACAAATTTATGTAGTTACTCACTATTTTAATTAACTGGGTTGGAAACTTAGTATGGGAAAATATGTTCTTATTTGTGGGTTTAATTATTTGTTTTATATTTTTTTCTCAATTACCAGGTTTCAATTATGTTCTTTTATTTTCTTGTTTCATTTTGTTATCATTTTGTATATACAACTTTGTGGTGCTTCAGAGGACCCCTTTCCTATAACAAGGTCTTGGGTAATCCCCTTCAGCTCCATCACTTACATTAGTTATCAAATTTTTTAAAAACTACATTATACTTTATTATTTATAGTGGCGCATCTGTTCTATTAAATAATAAATAAATATATATAGGTTGCTTTAAGAGCCTTTTAATTATTAGAAATTGATAGTTAAGCAGAGAGAAAATACAACATTTACTTTTATAAGACCTTTACCCAACATCATTAGTTCTATCAATTCCTTTTATATCATTGTCCCTTTACCTTTTAATTCTTTCTCTTCTCTCTTCTTTTATCCTTAAGTATTTCTTCTTCCCTTTCTTCTTACTCTTCCTCTTTATTTCTCCTCCTTCTAGACAAACTGGCCAATACTTGGGGGCCCTTCAAAATGACAACAACGACATTTTTGGATAATCGACTTGACACACGGACCACCTCCCATGACTTTTCAAACTTTTTCCACGACTGTGTTTCAAGCTTGGTTTTGATATATTGGGTTTATATATTATTAAATTCATATTATTTTAAAGTTATTTTTTGATCACTATAGTAAGTCAACATTTGCACCTATCAACTCTATTATTAAACTTTTATTTCAATAACAGTTACTTAGATTTTTTTCTGAGCCACTGAGTGTAAGTGATCAATTTTTTTTAAGAATTTTTTTCCTAGTTGACAATAATAGAGCAACCCTCTTAGTCCTAGAAGATCATTAATTATTTGATTAAATTATTAAATTAATTTTTCATTAATTTTTTGATATTATTGGTTGAAAATAATAATACTCTGTGCTTAGTCCCAATATTTCCATTTAAATTGGTATTTTAAATATTGGTTGACAATAATAGTACTCTGTGCTTAGTCCCAATTATTGCCATTTATTTTGGTATTATTATTATTATTGGTTGACATTTATACTCTGGTATTTGTCCCATTTTAATAAGTTGTTATTATTATTTTATATTATAAATATAATCACATTAACTTGAATAAATAATATATATATATATATTTAATTTTTATTTCTCTCTTATAAATAATAATCTTAATAATTTTTTTTTTCAATTTTATTTTTAACTCAAATAATATATTAATACTTATATTGTTTTAAAATATTGAAAAATCAGTTCACTCTTGTTGACATTTAATTAATTTTTTTAGATATAATGTCTAGTAACTTAACTGAGAGCATGTACAACTTAAATGTGGATGAAATTGAAGTAGAATGTGAGGTTGACTCTGTAGGTTCCTCTAAATTGACTTCTAAAAATTCTTCTTCTGACAAATATAAATCAAAGTTTTCAGGACATAGAAATGTCAGGAGGAGTGGTAAACCCCCCTCCCCTAACAACTCTGAAAGAAGCCAAGCCTCTAATTAATCTGGATAATCCTTTAAAGGGAATAAAGATAAAAAAGATTCCACTGTTACAGCAGGTAAACAATTTATCCAGTCACATAAAGGAACTAAAGGAAAACAATATGAGATACAAGGAAAAGGTAGACACCCTATGGGGGAAAATGCAGGAGCTTTTTAATTAAAGATAGGCACATCCTCCTGCCTCAAAGACCAACCAGACTCATCATTCCCACCAAACCCCCAACTTTTCCCAGAAAAATCAAAAAACACTGGAAGTGGAGCAGTGGAAATGGGACTATCTCATGAGCCACTACCAGCATAATGTACAGCATCAACCAGCTCATCAACCTGGCCCATCCAGGACACAAACTTACTATCAAAAGCCCCATCCTTATCAGGGAAGCAGAAAAGAGAAAGCACAGGGGAAGTTTCCTCCCTTTCCATGGTGAGTAATTTGTTTGATAAACATGTTGGTATTTATAATAATTAATCTTCCTCTACAGGTAATATTGTTGATCATTGTTAAAGAAATTCTAAACCTATTAAGTAACAAATTCCTGTTATAAGTAGCCCAAATGATGTAATTAGTAAATTGTCATTTGATGAACCTTTACACCTAACTTCAAATTCTTTAATTAATCCTTCTCTTGCAATTAAAAATGATTCTGTTGCCCCTGAGGTATATTTCTTGCTTGAGAAAACTTCTGAGGAAATATTAAAAGATTCTCCTGATTTTGGTGTTATCAAAGATATACTACTGAGAGATTTGTTGAAACATGAGAATGACAGATTGAATAATCTGCATTTACATTGTAAAGTGAGTTCTTCTGCTCAAGATACTTCTTATTTTAAATTGAAAGACACCTTGAATACTGTTCATGATCATCAAGAACAATTGAAAAATGATCACAAGTCTCTTGTTGATAAGGTTTATAATTTGCATAAAAATATTCATGATTTAAAACCCCTTGTAGATGAAAATTCTTTATTGAGAAAAGAAAATTCATCCTTACATAAGAAATTAAAAACTTTGAAAAATTATTTTCAAGCTTTGGGTAATAAATTCTCAGTATATGAAGACAGAAATGTATTATCTCTTACAAAAATTAATGATCAACTATCTGAAATTCCTAGGTTGAGAAATTCTTTGTCTAATCTTGAAGGGAAACTCTCTACCTTACCCCTTATCACTGATGAACATGTTTGTCAAATTTACACTACTACTTATAAGTCCTTCAAAAATAAGGGTAAACAGCCTGATAACAGTAGTTCTTACCCCCCTTTAAATGTGTCCAATAAACAACCTGAAAATGTATCTATTACTTCTTCTGTGAACCACAAAAAAAGTTTTAATACTCATCATGAGCCAGCTGTTTCTTTCAATAAAGAAATTTCTGAACACCTATCTAGGCTTCATGAATTAATTACCATGAATAATTCTAAAGTTGAAAATCCAAGTAGCCATAAAAATTGGCCTAAGCTTGATCAATATCCCACCTTTGATGGTGATTCTTCATCTGACTGGCAGCATTTTATTCAAAGGATTGATAATTTAAAAAATTCTTAAAAAATTCCAGATGAAGAAATAGTTTCTAAGATGATTTCTTTATTCTCCAATGTTTCCCTAATGTGGTATGAGTCTGTCTTTCTGGACAATCATCACTATACTTGGGCTGAGTGGAAAAAACTGATTGAGAATCAATTTGGTGGTTCCAAGTTAAGATTGTCACAGCAAAGATTATATGAGAATACTAAATATAAATCCTCTTCTACTGAGAGACCTAATAGTTTCCTCATGAAAATAACAAGTATTCTTAGAGCTATGGATCCAAAAATGGATTATGATATTTGGAGAGACAAAATTCTCTATAAATTTCCAAACTCACTGAGGGATTTCATTGTAGCCAGGACTGAGCATGTGAGGGAAAATTCTTCTTTTATTAATATCTGTGATAAGGTATTACTCAACCACAGATATGAACCAATGAATCATCCTTTAATGCTTTCCAATGTCCAAATAAAACCTTCACAAAAACATCCAGAGAAGCCTGGTAAACCCTCTTCTCCAGTTGCACCAAGGAAATATGCAACTAATACTTGTTATTAATGTAAAAAATCATGGCCAAAAGGACATGTTTGTGACATAAAAATTCATCTTGTTGAACAGACTGAAGATCCTGAGAATGCTACAGTTGACCTTGATGAATCTTCAAGTGACTGTGATAGTAATATATCTTATGAGAATGATTCCCCCAATGATGTTTTAATGTTCGAACATGATGTACAATATTTGGATAATTTATCTGAAACTTGTAACTTGGATTTATCTTCAATAGAAAATGCTGAAATTATTAAAGATATTACTGAGAGTTTCATATTAATCTCCCCTTTGAGAGTACCAGTTATCATTTATGGTAAAAATGTTGAGGTTGTTCTTGACTCTGGTGCTGGTGGTAGTGTGGTGTCTGAAAATGCACTTGCCTCAGTAGAAAATAATTATCATAGTAAATGGTTACCTATAAAATCTGAAAAATTGAGAGGTTATGGCTCTGTTTTATGTCCCATTGGCAAGTACAAAACTACTGTATTTTTTAAATATAATGGTGGCTTTGTCAGAGCTCTGTGTGGAGTTGTTGTGATGAAAAATGATAACTTAAGCAATTGGTTTATTATGGGTAATGACATTTAATCCATGTTAGGTATCAAGTTGGATCCAGCAAACAATTTTTCACATTGGCTTTGAATGGAAAAAGAAAATTTAAAAGTTCTCCTCCTAAAAAACATTCTGCACACCTGTTAAAATCTTGTAATTTATTGATTCAGTGTAAAGGAAGACCAAAAGAGGAAATGGAAGATTTATTGTTTGAAATAAATAATGCATCATTTGGTGATCATTTAACTGGTAACCAGAAAGATTCTATAATTTCTTTAATTACTTCTTTTCCTATGGCTTTTGCTCATGGATCCCATTAATTGGGATTTGTAAAGGAAGAAATGAAAAAATCTTTATCATGTAATTTGAGTGATATTCCTCCTAGTCTGAAGAAAAAACCTTCTTCTGCTTCCCCTACTAAAAGGAAAGACATTGAGGATAATATTTCTACCTTATTGAAAATGAATATTATTGAAAAAGTAGATGTTACCCCAAAATATTGTGTCATCTCTCCAGTCTTGATCTCTTATGAGAAAGATAAGGCTAGATTTTGTGGAGATTATAGAGCCTTAAATACTTAAAAAGTAGATGATATTTACCCTTTACCAAGGATAAACTCCAAACATGCAACCTTACAGGGTGCAAAGTTTATTAGTTTCCTAGATGGTAATAAGAGTTATCATCAGATCCCTGTTGAAAAATCCTCCAAAATATTTTTGCTAATTGCAACTCATATGGGACTTTAAAAATATTTTAGGATGCCTTTTGGACCTAAGAATTCCCCTTCAGTGTTCCAAAAAGTAATGGATAATACATTCCATCAGGAGATAATTGAAGGATGGCTAATGGTTTATATTGATGATATCATAGTTTTTTCTAAAACCTTTGATGAACATATCCAACACTTAGGGAGAGTCTTCCAAAAAATTGATGACCTTAACATGACTCTATCCTTAAACAAGTGTAAATTTGGCTTTCAATCCCTGAAAGTCCTGGGTCATGTTGTTTCTGGCTTACAAATATGTGTAGACCAAGGTAAAGTTGCTGCTATCCAAAGTGCAAAAGCACCAACTTCTGTAAGGGAAATACAAAGTTTTTTTAGAATGTGTGGTTACTATAGACAATACATTAAAAATTATCAAGTCATAGCCCTACTCCTAACGAAATTGACCAGAAAGGATGTAGCTTATATATGGAATGAGGATACTCAAAAAGCTTTTGACACATAAAAGAAATGTTTAATGACTGCCCCAATCCTGGCTCTCCCAGATTCCAATAAAACTTTTGTTTTCTGCACAGATGCAAGTTTTTTTGTACTAGGGGCTTCCCTCCACCAGAAACAAATTATAAATGATAAATGTTCAGAAGTAGTAATTTGTTATATTTCAAGAACCTTGAGAAATAGTGAAATGAAGTATGGTGACACTCAATTAGAGTGCTTAGCAGTTTTATGGGCTTTAGAAAAGCTTAATTATTACTTGGATGATCAAAAATTTGAATTAGTTACTGATTGCAGTGCTGTATAATCCCTCTTAAACTTGAAAACACCAAATAGACATATGTTTAGGTGGAAAATATCTGTTCAAGAATACAGAGGAAGAATGACTATTATGCACAGAGCTGGGAATGTTCATTCCAATGTAGATATGATTTCTAGATTATCTCTTCAAATGATGTCTTCAATCCAGCTTATATACCTGAAGATGATACAGTTCACATACATGGTATATAAATTGTTGATATGGAAGAGGAACTATTAAAATTAATTCTGAATTGATATGAAAAAGATTCTGGCTTAAAAATTAGTTACAATCTTGAATGATCCAAAGAATGCTTCTATTCAAGAATTTATAAAATCTCTTCCTCCAAAGTACCAAAATTCTTTGAATAAAGGAAAGTTTTTCATTAAATATGGTCATATTTACTACAGGAGGAAAATTACTAATGTCATTTTTATTCCTCCTTCCATGAAAAAAATCATCTTAACACTTTGTCATGATGACATATTAGCAGGTCATTTTGATCTTGATAAAACCATAATCAGAATTAAAAACACTTTTTGGTTGGTTAATATGTCTGAAGACACCAAATTATATGTTGAATCCTTTGATTCTTGCCAGAAATCAAAAAGATTAGTTGGAAAAAGAGCTGGATTAATGCAAACTATTGAACCTCCTGATGCACCATGGCAAATCATAAACATGGATTTTGTAACAGGATTACCCATTTCTGGGAAAGACAGTTATAAATCTTGCTGGGTTATTGTGGATAGATTTACAAAAATGTGTAAATTTATTCCAACTCACAAAGATGTTTCCTTTAAGGAGTTAGCTTTCATGTGGTGGTCTCATATGTTTAATATTTTTAGATTTCCCAAAGCCATCATCTCTGACAGAGACACTGAATTCACCTCTGAATTTTGGATGTCATTGATGGATATATGTGGCTCTGAGTTGAAATTATCTACGGCTCACCATCCCCAAACTGATGGTTTAGCTGAAAGAATGATTCAAACTCTAGAGGATATGAATAGAAGGTATTATGCCTTTGGTTTAGAATATAAAGATAATGACAGATTAATTCATGGCTGGTTTACTCTATTACCAGGTCTTGAATTTGCTTATAATAGCACTGTTCACTCTGTCACTGAGAAAAATCCTTTTGAGCTTTGGCTAGGCTATGTCCCAAATACTCCTGCTACCATTCTCAATAATAAATTACCGAAGTTGGAATTACACCCTGGTGTTAAATCTTTTGTGAAAATGCAACAGCTATTCAGAAAACATGCTCAAAGCTGTATTGATAAGGCATTTGAATATGAGAAGAAAAGATGGGATAAATCCCATAAAGAAAACACATTTAACAAGGGTGATGAAGTGTTGATATCTACTGTCCATTTCAATTTACAGGGCAATAACAAATTAAAAGATCTATTTGTAGGTCCATTTGTTGTTAAAAGAATGGTTGGTTAAAATGCAGTAGAAGTAGAACTTTATTCTCCATATGATAGAAAACATCCTGTTTTCCCCATTTCCTTGTTTAAACCTTATACTTCCAACAGTGACTCATTTCCTAAAAGAAGGGGAATACCTAAGAAAACCCTCAGGAGAACACAGAAACTGCAGAAATTGGTAAAATTCTAAATGATAGAATTATCACTTCTGAAAAGGATATTGAATATTTATTGAGATATAAAAATAAATAATCTGAACATGATACATGGATACCTGGAAAAGAAATTTCTAACCTTCCTACTCAGTTAAAAAAGTATAGAAAGAAAAAATCTTAGCATTTTTTTTATTGTTTTTGTTAGAGTGAGGGAGTGTCAGCCAGGCTGTCTCAGGAGCCCAGTAAAAAGTATAATAATTTATTAGAGGGAATAAATTTACGTATTTTATGTATTAAAAATAACATTTTATTGCATAATAAAATTATATAAACATTTTATTAAAAATAAGTAAAATAAGTATTATATTAATTTTGTTATTAAATAAATTATTTATACACTTACATAAAACATAATATATATTATATTCTATAAATCATGGCACATTTTTATGTATTTAATATTCATAAATTATTGATTAATTAATTATAAACATATATTATAATTACAATTGAAAAATTGAATTATAATGTGATTAAAACTTAATTAATAAAATTTATATATTAAATAAAACTTCTCATATGTTATAATCCATAAAAATTGGGCA
Source organism: Hemileia vastatrix (assembly GCA_030280995.1). NCBI lineage: Eukaryota > Fungi > Basidiomycota > Pucciniomycetes > Pucciniales > Zaghouaniaceae > Hemileia > Hemileia vastatrix. Next base: position 400,791 of record JASXTE010000017.1, on the reverse strand, counting down.
CTTTTTGACCCTTAATTGTGTTAGAAAATTTATTATATAATTTAAAACACTTACTTAATAAAATATATTATAATACTTATTTTGAATTAGTAATTAATTAATTTAATTACTTTTTTTCACTTAAATTAGTTATTACTCAAATGAAACAGTTAAAAACAAATTACTAATTTATGTTTTGAGATTGAATTGATTACATAAATTTTTGCATCAAAATGAAATGATTGTATTGGTTCAATTAAAAATATTTTAAGACTCATTGTAATGACTTTTTTGGATATATTAATCACATTTTCCTGTGTTAAAAATTTATGTAGTTACTCACTATCTTAATTAACTGGGTTGGGAATTTAGTATGGGAAAATTAGTTCTTATTTGTGGGTTTAATTATTTGTTTCATATTTTTCTCTCAATTACCAGGTTTCAATTATGTTCTTTTATTTTCTTGTTTCATTTTGTTATCATTTTGTATATACAACTTTGTGGTGCTTCAGATGATTCCTTTCCTATAAAAAGGTCTTGGGTAATACCCTTCAGCTCCATCACTTACATTACTTATCAAATTTTTCAAATACTATATTATATTTTATTATTTATAGTGGCGCATCTGTTCTATTAAATACTAAATAAATATATATAGGTTACTTTAAGAGCCTTTTAATTATTAGTAATTGATAGTTAATCAGAGAGAAAATACAACACTTACTTTTATAAGACCTTTACCCAAAATTATTAGTTCTATCAAGTCCTTTTATATCATTGTCCCTTTACCTTTTAATCCTTTCTCTTCTCTCTTCTTTTATCCTTAATTTTTCCTTATTCTCCTTCTTCCTCTTCATCATTATTTCTCCTGCTTCTAGACAAACCGTCTGATAAGTGTAGTATATTAATAATTATTATAATTTGTTAATATATTATAAACAAAAAAGACTATAGTGATAGTGTATCAGGTAGATTTGTGTTTTTTAATTTAATATTTTCCCCCTCAGTACTCAAAATTTCAGTAAAATTCTCTTACCCATTTTTACTGTGTTTAAATTATTTAAAAATATGAAAGCTTCTTTAATAATTAAACCTTTCAAAATGATATGGATGATTAGTGATCTATATATAAATTCAGTATGGTGAGTGAAAGAATTAATACAGCTATCATAGGTAAATTTTGGAAGTCTATCATTAAATTAAACAAAAACTTAGTCATCATGTTCAATAGATATTGAGTGGTTGAATTCCACAGAATGACTCAACAGATTTACTTATTTTCTCAGGAACAGGACTTTTGAGAGATAAGCAGTGTAAATTATTTCCAGTGATCCCAAAGAAAAACACCAGGAAAATATAAAGGAGTAATTACCTGCAATTCTAAATCCAAAAATATTCAGTTGGGGTATGGACTGGAATGTGATTTCCCCCAATTTTTTTCTGGTGAAGTAAATAATCATTCTTATAAATAGAGAATATATTTGTATTCTCTTCTTAAATTAAACTGGGACAACTCTAAAGAAGCTTAATTTGACTTAACAAGTTCACATGAATTCATTTAGAAGGATCTGAGGAATGTTTTCTAGAACTAATATAATAAATGGTCCAGCATGAATTCTAAGCTATCCAGTAAACCAGTTAAACAAATATATTTAGAAGAATCAAGTATATAACACCAGGAGAAAAATTTAGGCACCTGATAACAGGTAACTTCCTCCAATTAAACTTCCATATTTCAGTCAGGAATAGGAACCTACTAGCAGGTGCCAGTTATTTTTCAGTGGTAATGAGTATAGTTAATATTAATCATATGACAATGGTCAAAGTTTACTGGTACTAGAGAGATTTTAATAATAATATTCTATATAAGTTATTATATTTGGTTAATATTAATAAGGAAACAAAAAGATATTTTAAGGTAATATAATAATACTTTGAATAATTGTATAATAGTATGGAATGTAGAATACAGTGCAAATAGTCTTCCTCTTATATACCTTAAAAAAGAGCCCACTTGCCCCAATAAATAGCAATAGAGAATGGAAAAATAATCAGAATATGACCAGAGAACCAGAAGAAGAGCCTAGAAAACCAAACAGAAAAATGACATAATAACCAAAAACACTAAAATGAAATTGAACCAAAGAAAATAGCTCAATAAAGAAACCAATTGGTTAATCAAAGAAAAGAATTATTCAATAAAATCGATAGAAATAATAAATAAAGAAAATAATTATTTAAAGAAGTAAATTTTTTATTAAAGGAAACAATTTTAAAGTAAAAATTCAAAAATTAACACTACCAAGCTTACACTTTGACCTAGAAAATAGTCCAAAAACCAAAAAGAGGTGTGAATATGCATGGTAGCTGTATACATGGTCTTGGAAGGCTGTTGAAAGCACAAATACTTTCATATAATATTATATATATACATTTAAGTGTTGAAATGCATTGATTGAGACTTGGAAGATACATAATGTAGTTTTAACACATAATTTAGTGCATATATGGAAGTTTAATGTATGCCCCATGAATACACAACACTAAATATGCACATTGAACTTATTTTAGACTAATTATTCAACAATTTCATATAATCAGAGTATGTAATTACAGAATAATGTATAACTTTAATTTTTTGGTTTTTATTTGCTTTAAGAGCAGTTTCAGTAGACATATTAGGTATTTCCCTTTTAAAATCCATAAATGATGGTGTTATTTCTTTTATGGTAATAACTTTTTTTTGGGCCAAGAAGTTATGAATTATGGTATCTTTAAGGTTTTTAAATTCATCAGGAAGCTGGTTAAGGAAGAAATCTAGATGAAGATCCTCTTCTAGCTTGATACCAATGGCAGTCAATCTATCCTGGTAATTTCTGATAGTTTCAAGGTTGTTATTGATTGAGCCACTGTATGTGAGGTTAAGAAATATTTTAAAGACTCTCATGCAATTAGAGATTTTTTTAGAGAGTTAAGTATTTTTTAAGTTGTTACACAAAAGATGAGGGGTTTTCTCAGTTTCATTGTTGAAAAATAAGTCTAAATTTAAGTTTCCAAGGTATTGCGTTAAGATGCCATATGTCAGAAAATTAAATTCCTGAGTCTTCTCAATTCTACTACTGAAATTCACCCTCAACTACTTTGTAAGGCCTTATCTGATCACTATTGTTCCACTAGCAAAGCCAACCAAATGCACATCTTCCAACACTTTGCTTTTGTCTCATACCATGGCAACACTACCAAGTACATTGAGTTAATAAAGTCTCTCGAGTAAAACCTTGGGGCTGTTGGTATCAAGCTCAAGAAAAACCTTCTTGCCTCTTATTTTTTATTTTGTCTTCCATTAGAATTCTCTTCACTCTGTGATGCTCTCACCAACAATGTGTTTGCCAGAAATGAATCCATTACTTTAAACAAAATGGTCCTTGCTCTCAACAAGTATCAACTCAAACACAGTTATGCTTCTACTCCTGAATCCTCTAGATCTCTCAAAGCCATTGATGAAAGTTTTTATGAATTCTTTTCAAATGGTTTCCACAACCCTAAAACCAAGCACTCTGAAGAGCAATGCTTCCAGTTACATCCACACTTAAAAAGGAAAACTGGTACTCAAAAAACCAACTTAACCTTGGAATTTTCTGAATTCCAACCTATGAGTTCTGTTTGTCTTTTGGCTATTCCTATTTCCAATCCTCACAGTTATGTTTTGGAAAGTGGCGCCACCAAACATATGACCTGTTCTCAAGATCTCTTCTCCAACTATTCCTTGCACAAAACCAAAATAATGTTTGGTAATGGCTCCTCTACAATGAGAGAGGGTCAAGCTTCCATCTCTCTTACCTTTTATAGAAAATCTGTTACCTTGAAGGATTGTCTTCATGTCCCATCTCTGCAAGTGAATCTTATAAGCTTACCTGCCCTAAGCAAGGTGTTTTCAAAACTCAGTCTAAATATTGACAATTCCATGTTCAAATTAATTTTTGAATCCTCTATCCTCCTCACTTGGAGCATTGAGGGAAACCTATTCTACATTGACAGTAGCTTCAGTATGTCCCATTCTTCTCTCTTCTTAAGCAGTGATTGTCACTCTACTTGGCACAACAGGTTAGGCCATCCTAATCATGATTACTTGGTGACACTGAATAAAGAGTTTAATTTGTTTCCTTCCAAAGAGATTGAGTATTTCTGTGAGAGTTGTGTTGAAGATAAGATTACTTATAAACCTTACTCTGGTACTATACCTAAAGCTACATATCCTCTTGAGTATATACATGCAGATTTGAGTGGTAGTATTAGTCCTTTTTCTTTTGGTGGAGGCAAATACTACTACCAACTTACAGATGTCTATTCTTCTTATTGCTCTATATATATATTAAAGAATAAGTCAGATACTTTATCTGTATTTATAAAATTCAAATAATTAATTGAAAATCAACTTAACACTAAAATTGCACACCTGGTAAATGATGGAGGAGGAGAATTTTGTAACTGTGAATTTCAAAATTTTCTTGACTCTGAAGGAGTCCAAATGCACATCACTTCCCCTTACTCACCGCAGAAAAATCCCATTTCTGAAAGAGGCAACTGCACTACTACAGAAAAGGCTAAGGCAATTTTATTTCAAGGAAATCTACCAACCGAGCTCTGGGCTGAGGCTGTCACAAAATTTGTTTACCTTCACAACCAAACTCCTACTAAAAGCCAATACATGAAAACCCCATATGAGATTCTCTTCAAACAGAAACCAAAAATAAATCATCTCTGTACCTTTGGCTGCAGTGCCTATGCCCTCATTCATAAAAACCTCAGAAAAGGGAAGTTTGATAATGCCTCTAAACACTTCATCCTCATTGGTTATGATCAAAAATTGTCATCTTACAAACTCATGAACCCAGTTACTTTTACTGTCTCCTACTTTCATGATGTTATTTTCAATGAATCTCAAATTTCTTTCACAAATATTCATAAATTTTCCAATATGCCAGTTGTCCTTCCCTATCCTTACCTGAATGAAGAACTACCTCCTATTCCTGTCTCTTCCCCTAAAACTGTCCCAGATTCTGAATTCTGTTCAACACATAGCTCTCCAACACCTCCTACTCCCTCAAATCCCTCTGAATCACCAAGTCAAAAAACCAATCGAAATTATGTGAAAGATCATTACACTTATACCAATGCTCCTCCTGCCACAATATTGATTCCTCAATATCTAGTTCCAACATCATAAATTATCCTTGTCTAAGAACAAATGTAGCACTCCTGACCAACACTGCTACTAAGGCAATTAATTTCCCTGTTCCTAAAACATATCACACTGCTCTTAACAGTTTATATGGACCTGAATGGGAAAATGAAGTTGAAAGTGAGCTCAATAACATGTCCTCTCATAAAGTATGGGACATCTGTGAAAAACCATCAAATGCTTCAGTAATTGGTTCCAACTGGGTCTTTCAGGTAAAAGAAAAACATGATAGCACCATATCAAAATACAAGGCTCAACTATGTTCCCAGAGATTTTCCCTACTTCAAGGCATCAATTACTTTGATACTTTTGCACTAACAGGTTGACTAACTACTTTCAGAGCCCTTGTTGTACTTTCTGCTTTACAGGATCTTGAGTTCCACCATATGGATTTCAAGGGGGCCTTCCTTCATGGCATCCTTGAAGAAGAAGTTTATATGAAGATAACTAATGGTGTTTAACCCACTTCCAACTTCCAGAATCCTGTTCTCAAAACTAAAGAAATCAATTTATGGCTTAAAACAATCCCCGCATAGCTGGTCTTAAGAAATAAATAATTTTTTTAATTCTATTAATTTCTTTTCTTTGGCAGCTGACCCTTGCTTGTTTATTTCATCTGATAAAACTAATCCAACTTATGTTTTTCTACATGTTGATGACATGGCCATATTCAGCAAGAATGTTACTTATGAATGTTATGGAGAATGATTATGCAACAGAACCTTTATAAATATAAAATAGTCTTGTGAGTCTTTCTCACAAGCCTTCAATCTATGAGTGCATCTTAGAAAGAGAAGGAAAACAGAGTGATTTAGTCATACAATCAGCTAACATTGAAGATGTACTAGTGTAATCAAGAGAAATTGTTTTTGAAACTAATTGTTCATGAATCCAATGTAGTTGAAAATCAATATACTTTGTTCTGTCTTGATACATTGGGTTTTGACTTAAGAAAATGGCTCCTTGGTTGTCACCGAAGAGAGGAACAGTTGGCTTGGTTTTAACAGATAGATATTTGAGTAGATAGTTAAGCCAAATGGCTTCCTGAGTGGCTTCAACACATGCTTTAAGTTCGTTATCACTTGTCGGCAAAGATAACATAGCTTGTTTCTTGCAGCTCCATAAAATGATTCCTCCATTCATCAAAAATATATACCCAGTAGTGGATCGATGTGTCTTTGGACATCCGGCATGATCAGCATCAGCAAAGCCAACCGGAACAGAAGATGAAAAGTGTCCAGCTGGATGATTCTTGATATTATTCATGTTTCCAAACACAATTGACTGGTAAATTGAACTGGCCAAGTATCTGAGTACATGTTTGAACGCCAACCAATGATTGATTCCCAGAGATTCTAAGTGTTGAGATAATTGACTCACAGCAAACCCCAAGTCTGGATGTGAACCTTGAACTAGATAATTAAGGGAGCCCACTGCGCTATGATAGTCTTCATTTAAAGACTTGAAAGCTTCAATTTCTTGTTTTGTAGCTTTGATTAACTGAGTTTGAGGTTGTAGAGGAGTTTTAACTGGCTTACACAAGCTCATGTCATAACTATTAAGAAGTCAATTAATATAACTGTATTGGGATAGTTTTAACTGTTTTTTTGTTCTATCTCAATAAATATTCATTCTCAATAGGTAGTTGGCCTCTCCTAATTCTTCCATGGAGAACTTAGAAGATATAAGATTTTTAAAATCCATAACATCACTCAATTTTCCAAAAATAGCCAAATCATCCACATGAATAAACACATAAACTAGATGATCTTTATCATGAGAGATGAATAAGCAGGGATCTGCTTGAGAAGGAGAAAAAGAGATAGATTGGAAAAATAAGAGAACTTCTCTATACCAACATCAAGGCAATTGCTTTAAACCGTATAAATATTTTTCTAATTTCACCACTGGTTCAAAAATATCATTTGGAGAAAGAACTCCTGGAAGCAATTTCATATAGATCTCTTTTTCAAGATGTCTTTTTAGAAAGGCACATTTTACGTCCATCTGATGGAACTCCAGATCTTGTACCACACAAATGGATAAAAGTACTCTCAAGGTAGTGAGACAACCAGTGGGTGCATATGTTTTCCCATAATCTATGCCTTGAATTTGTGAGAAGCCTTGAGCACAAAGCCTGGCTTTGAATTTAGAAATTCCACCAGTAGGAATTTCTTTCACTGTGAAAACCCACGTAACACCAATTGGACGAGAATGAGATTGTTTTTGAACAATAGACCAAACCTTTTTATTACACATATTTTACAATTCTCCATTAATGGCTTTTATCCATTCTGAACCATCAACACCTTTTATGGCCATATTATAATTCAGTGGAATTTCAACATTAGCAGCCAATCTTTCATTCAGAGCTGAAAGAATTCAAACCCCTTTATAAAATATAATAAGCGTTTTATTAGTAAACGCTCCAATCTCTCAAATACGATGATCTCTGCTGAATGTACCTTTATAAAATATAATAAGCGTTTTATTAGTAAATGCTCCAATCTCTCAAATACGATGATCTCTGCTGAATGTACCTATAAAGGTAAATAAATAATTGATGAGCAAAAATAACAGAGATCTTATTTCATAAATAATAAAGTAAGTAACCTTTATAAAATATAATAAGCATTTTATTAGTAAACGCTCCAATCTCTCAAATACGATGATCTCTGCTGAATGTACCTATTCATATAAAATATAAAAGAACTATTAATATAAATATAACAAAGAAAAAGAAAGAAATCACATCCAACCTATAAAGGTAAATAAATAATTGATGAGCGAAAATAACAGAGATGAGGAAAGAAATGACACATCAGCTCTATATAAAGTAAAAAAGAATTCGCTTCATCATGCATTGGATATGATTGAAGAGTACATGAGAGAACATCTACAATGACGAGAGACATAAATAGAAATGACACGCAATTGGTAGAATGTAGACTAAACATCACATTCATAGCGTGCTATAGTGATAAAAATAAATAATAGTATAATAGTATGAGTTATGTATTTTCACACCCCTCCTTGCTATCAATCGTATCCAATAATCCAATCTTTTTTGTGAATTTGAGAAATTTTTCTTTGCTCAGAGATTTTGTAAATATATCTGCTACCATGTCAGTAGTAGGTATGTAACGAAGATCAATTTTGCCATGTAGTATTTGCTCTCGAATCCAATGAAATTGAATCTCGATGTGTTTGGTTCTCGCATGATAGATTGGATTTTTTCAGAGCGCAATACTGCCTTGATTATCGGAGTAGAGTGTTGATGAAGTTTTCCGATTGTATCCTAAATCAATTAGAATATTTTGCATCCAAATTGCTTCTTGACTAGCATCAACTGTGGCTTTACTCTCAGCTTCAGATGTGCTTAGAGCTACAGTAGGTTGCTTTTTGCAGCGCCAACTAATAGCTGTTCCATTAATGGTGAAAACATAGCCGGTGGTTGAACGATGTGTTTCTCGACAACCAGCCCAATCTGCATCGGCATAACCATCTGGTAAAGAGTGACTGAAGTTGCCATTGTTGGAGAAATTGTCAAAGCTTTTAAAATTTAATGAGACATTAATTGTACCTCTCAGATAACGTAGAACTCTTTTGAATGCAATCCAGTGTTTAATGCCTGGAGCATTTAGATGTTGTGCTAATTGATTGTTGGCAAATGCTATGTCAGGTCGGGTACCCTGACAGATATAATTTAAGCGTCCCATGGATCGTCGATAATTAATATTCAGCATGTTAAAGGTTTGAATTTCTTCATCTGTAGCCTTTTCAAGTTGAGTATTCATCATCATCGGGGTAGAAATTGGTTTACAATCACTCATTTCATATGAATTGAGTAAGTCTCGTATCTCTTGGTCATGACATAAAGATAAAGTCTTGATCGCTCGATTTCTCGTTACACGCATTCCAAGGATAAATTTTGCATCTCCCAAGTCTTCCATATCAAAATGAGCACTTATAGCATCTTTGAACCAAGAAATTTCTTTTCCAAATATTGAGAGATCATCCACATGAACGTGAACATAACAGGTATTTGTCTCACTTTCATGAATGAATAGGCAGGGGTCAGCTGAAGACGGATAAAAATTGATTGAATAGAAAAATGTGAGTAATTCATTGTACCAGCATCGAGAATCTTGTTTCAAGCCGTAAAGAGAACGTTTAAGTAAAAGAACTGGATTTTTAAAATTGGCAGGTTTATTCATTCCAAGTGGAAAATTCATATAGACTTCCTCGTCTGGTTTACCATGAAGAAATGCTCCTTTGACGTCCATCTGAATAAAGTCCCAATTCTCACTGTTTGCAATACTCATAAGAACACGAAGAGTGGTGAGTCTCCCGGTTGGAGCAAAAGTTTCAAAATAATTGATTCCTGCCTTCTGAGAGCATCCTCTGGCACATAATCTTGCCTTATATTTGCTGATATTTCCATCTACATCACGTTTAATTTTAAACACCCAGATTGAGCCAATGACTGGAATGTCATTTGGTTTTTCAACTATCTCCCATACCTTTTGTTCCTGAATCATTTGAAGCTCTTTATTTATTGCATCAATCCAATTATCAGAATCAGGACGGTTTATAGCTTCAAAATATGTAAGAGGATCAGAAAAGACTGAGTTGGATGTTGAGTCATGTTCAGAATGAGCTGAAAGAGCAGAAGTGAAGCATAAATATTCATCAATGAGTGTTGCTGAATTAAGTGCACAATGATTCCTTGTCCTTGGACCCTCTATAATGTTTTTGACATCAATGTTTGAATTAATATCACTTTTGGCTTCATTAGGAGAAAGCTTATACTCCCAGAATCTCGTGGACTTTGAGGAGGAGGTGTCTTCATCAATGGGAACTTCAGCAGAATCTGTGCTTTCATAATTTGATTGATCATCAGTTGTTAATGGCAAATCCTCTTTGGGAGAAATAGAAGAATTATTAGGCAAATCAGATTTTTCAGCAAAAAATTCAACTAAAGAAATATTTTTGGTATTGTTGTGACTTAAGGGAAAGGTTGATTCATCAAATATGACACTGTGTGAATAGATAATTCTTCTGTTATCGAGTCTTAAAAGGCGATATGAAGTGGTGTCTTCAGAGTAACCAAGAAAACAACACTTAATTGAGTTAGCTGAGAACTTTCCTTTTCTTAGCCCCTTGTGAAGAAGAGCGTAAGCTGTGCAAACAAACGTTTTCATATGTGAAAGCTTTGGCTTTTTATTAAATCTCTTTTCAAAGGGAGTCTTGAAGTCAATGGAGGCACAAGGAAGACAATTTTCAATGTAAATAGCTGTATTTACGGCTTCACCCCAGTATTCTACTGGCATATTAGGGTGAAAAAGGAGAGCTTTGGCCATTTTGGTTGTTATATGGTTGCCTCGTTCGGAAATAGGATTTTGTTGAGGTGTGTATGGAGAGGTTGTAATTATTTTTAATCCCTCTTTTTCACTCAAATCGATAAAATTTTTATTAATAAACTCAGTCCCATTATCACAAACTAAATGTGCAACTTTTTGAAGACTTATGTTTTCAATTTGAGATTTAAATTTCATAAATGTTTCAAAAGTATCAGATTTGCTACTAATGATATATACAAAGTGATAGGAAGTAAATGAATCTGTGATTTTGAAGTAATAGCGTGAACCTCCTTCGGATGGTGGACTAATTAAGCCACTCAAGTCACAGTGTAAGTATTCAAGAAAGCGACTACCTCATGGTAAAGTGCCAGGAAAAGGATGATTGTGATGCTTTGCATTTACACATGGTTCACAATTTTTAAGATCTTCAATAAATTTAAATCCTAGACAATTCTCCAGCTTATTTAAATAATTATTGTTCAAGTGGCCTAATCTATAGTGCCAAAGAGTTTTTGAGTTAGATGAAAGAAAAGACTTGAAAGAAACATTGAAAGACTCACCGAACTTAGCATTAAGAACAACAAGACTTTCCAATGGATCCCATCGTCCATCAAGGATTGTTTCACTATTTTTTCAAATGAGAACTTTCCCGTCAGGATTGGTCAATTGATTACATCCCAGTTTAATGAATGGCCCAATGCCAATGAGATTTTGATTTATTTGAGGGACATGGAGACAATTTGTGAGAGTGATGACTTCTCTAGGAGTAATAAGATTGACAGAGCCAGAACCTTGACTATAAATAACACTCCCATTGCCAAGTTTTATTGGCCTTCAATGAATGCGATAATCTTTAAAATGTCGGCGGTGTCTGAAAATGTGGACAGTCGCTCCATTGTCAAAAATAATAAGATTTCCAAAGGAGGTGTTTGCCAAAGAAGCTTTGAAAATTTTAGTAGGTCCGTAACTGATATTGGCGTGAATTTTGGTTTCAGTAGAGGATGAATTTTGAGAAATTGCACGAGATTTCTTCTTCTCAGGATGAAGTTCGAAGCAGTTTTCTTCGCTATGTTTAGTTTTGGGATTATGCTTCCCATTGCAACAAACTGGCCATTTAGGCTTGTCAGAATTCTTAGAATTAGAAACAAGGGCTGAGTTATCTGTAACATTGGATTCTACTTCAATTGCTAGTCTTGCAAGTCGAGAAAGTAAATTATGAACTGAGAGATTCTGATGAGTAACCTCAGATGAATGAAGGATAAGAGCCTTGTGCGTTTGATAAGAATCAGGGAGAAGACGTAAAATGCGATGAGCCTCAATTTCACCTTCAACAGACACACCAACAGCTCCTAACTCGTTTATTTGAACTCTTAATTCATTGACAAAATTTTTAAGTCCCTTATCGTAACATTTGACATTGTGATATCGAGTAAATATTGATGCTCTATTTGAGGCATCATCAGCAGCATATTGAGCTGTTAATTTTGACCAGATTGACCATGGTTTTTCCATGTCATCTTCAGTGACAAAAGCAGCTAGATTACCGGCATCAATTTTTGAAATAATGACATCAGTGGCTTTGTCAACTTTTGATTGAAATTCATCTTTGAGAGATTGAGTGGCGGTAACAGCGGGTGGTGATTCTTTCCCTAGAATAAGATTTTTAAGCTTATGACGAGTAAGGTGAGCAAGCATCCTAATTCGCCATTCATGAAAGTTATCTGAGGAAAGAATAGGAATATTACGCGCAGAGTCATTGGGGTTATCAGAATTTTCCATTGTTGGAGAAGAAGATGGGGAAGGTCGAGCAGTAGCAGTTGAAAATTCTGATGAAGAATCGGAAGGAGCTGGTGATGGGATATTGAACGTATTGTCTGATGACATTCAAAGTGAGCCTGGGCCCATAACCTGAAAGAATTCAAACCCCTTTATAAAATATAATAAGCGTTTTATTAGTAAATGCTCCAATCTCTCAAATACAATGATCTCTGCTGAATGCTCTGATCACTCATTACCTCTTTAGGAATCACTATCAATAAACCAACCCTCCTCTATGGTGACAATCAAGGAGCAATTGCATTTACCAACAATCCAGTGTTCCAAGCAAGAACCAAACACATTGAAATTCAACACCATTGGATTTGAGAGCAAGTAGCTGCTAATATCATTAAAATTCCTTATGTGTCAACAGATAAAATTCTAGCAGATTCCCTTACCAAATCTACTCCCAACAAGAATCTCTCTACCTTTGTTTCTGTCTGTGGTTTTAAAAAATGCAACCTCAAGCAGGGGGGGGGGGTGAGAAAATTAAATTCCTGAGTCTACATTTTTTTACTCCTCTACTATGTTGAACTTGTTCTCCTCACTGATCTCATCTCAATTCAGGTACGTTCATCTTGGTTCTTATCTTTTGCAATTCTCTATTCCTTCTTAATCATGTTACTTTTTATTATAAGTATTTTCCAAATACTTGTTTCATTTCTGATATAAAGCTAGCGATTATATCTTTTCATTCCACTTAAGGTGCTTTCTCCTCTAGTTTCCTTATTGTATTTAGTTCTTAGCTCTGACTGATCTGATCTCAATTCAGGTATTTTCCAAATACTCGTTTCATTTCTGATATAAAGCTAGCGCTTATATCTTTTCACTCCACTTAAGATCTCTGACACCATAGACTTTATCAATGTGGGAATCGCCATTGTGTCACTTGGTAGCATCTTTGACTTTGGTTTTGTATTTCACAATAATTTTATATAAAGTATGTTGTGTGAAAATACATAACTCATACTATTATACTATTATTTATTTTTATCACTATAGCATGCTATGAATGTGATGTTTAGTCTACATTCTACCAATTGCGTGTCATTTCTATTTATGTCTCTCGTCATTGTAGATGTTCTCTCATGTACTATTCAATCATATCCAATGCATGATGAAGCAAATTCTTTTTTACTTTATATAGAGCTGATGTGTCATTTCTTTCCTCATCTCTGTTATTTTCGCTCATCAATTATTTATTTACCTTTATAGGTTGGATGTGATTTCTTTCTTTTTCTTTGTTATATTTATATTAATAGTTCTTTTATATTTTATATGAATAGGTACATTCAGCAGAGATCATCGTATTTGAGAGATTGGAGCGTTTACTAATAAAATGCTTATTATATTTTATAAAGGTTACTTACTTTATTATTTATGAAATAAGATCTCTGTTATTTTTGCTCATCAATTATTTATTTACCTTTATAGGTACATTCAGCAGAGATCATTGTATTTGAGAGATTGGAGCATTTACTAATAAAACGCTTATTATATTTTATAAAGGGGTTTGAATTCTTTCAGGTTATGGGCCCAGGCTCACTTTGAATGTCATCAGACAATACGTTCAATATCCCATCACCAGCTCCTTCCGATTCTTCATCAGAATTTTCAACTGCTACTGCTCGACCTTCCCCATCTTCTTCTCCAACAATGGAAAATTCTGATAACCCCAATGACTCTGCATGTAATATTCCTATTCTTTCCTCAGATAACTTTCATGAATGGCAAATTAGGATGCTTGCTCACCTTACTCGTCATAAGCTTAAAAATCTTATTCTAGGGAAAGAATCACCACCCGCTGTTACCGCCACTCAATCTCTCAAAGATGAATTTCAATCAAAAGTTGACAAAGCCACTGATGTCATTATTTCAAAAATTGATGCCGGTAATCTAGCTGCTTTTGTCACTGAAGATGACATGGAAAAACCATGGTCAATCTGGTCAAAATTAACAGCTCAATATGCTGCTGATGATGCCTCAAATAGAGCATCAATATTTACTCGATATCACGATGTCAAATGTTACGATAAGGGTCTTAAAAATTTCGTCAATGAATTAAGAGTTCGAATAAACAAGTTAGGAGCTGTTGGTGTGTCTGTTGAAGGTGAACTTGAGGCTCATCGCATTTTACGTCTTCTCCCTGATTCTTATCAAACGCACAAGGCTCTTATCCTTCATTCATCTGAGGTTACTCATCAGAATCTCTCAGTTCATAATTTACTTTCTCGACTTGCAAGACTAGCAATTGAAGTAGAATCCAATGTTACAGATAACTCAGCCCTTGTTTCTAATTCTAAGAATTCTGACAAGCCTAAATGGCCAGTTTGTTGCAATGGGAAGCATAATCCCAAAACTAAACATAGCAAAGAAAACTGCTTCAAACTTCATCCTGAGAAGAAGAAATCTCGTGCAATTTCTCAAAATTCATCCTCTACTGAAACCAAAATTCACGCCAATATCAGTTACGGACCTACTAAAATTTTCAAAGCTTCTTTGGCAAACACCTCCTTTGGAAATCTTATTATTTTTGACAATGGAGCGACTGTCCACATTTTAAGACACCGCCGACATTTTAAAGATTATCGCATTCATTGAAGGCCAATAAAACTTGGCAATGGGAGTGTTATTTATAGTCAAGGTTCTGGCTCTGTCAATCTTATTACTCCTAGAGAAGTCATCACTCTCACAAATTGTCTCCATGTCCCTCAAATAAATCAAAATCTCATTGGCATTGGGCCATTCATTAAACTGGGATGTAATCAATTGACCAATCCTGACGGGAAAGTTCTCATTTGAAAAAATAGTGAAACAATCCTTGATGGACGATGGGATCCATTGGAAGGTCTTGTCGTTCTTAATGCTAAGTTCGGTGAGTCTTTCAATGTTTCTTTCAAGTCTTTTCTTTCATCTAACTCAAAAACTCTTTGGCACTATAGATTAGGCCACTTGAACAATAATTATTTAAATAAGCTGGAGAATTGTCTAGGATTTAAATTTATTGAAGATCTTAAAAATTGTGAACCATGTGTAAATGCAAAGCATCACAATCATCCTTTTCCTGGCACTTTACCATGAGGTAGTCGCTTTCTTGAATACTTACACTGTGACTTGAGTGGCTTAATTAGTCCACCATCCGAAGGAGGTTCACGCTATTACTTCAAAATCACAGATTCATTTACTTCCTATCACTTTGTATATATCATTAGTAGCAAATCTGATACTTTTGAAACATTTATGAAATTTAAATCTCAAATTGAAAACATAAGTCTTCAAAAAGTTGCACATTTAGTTTGTGATAATGGGACTGAGTTTATTAATAAAAATTTTATCGATTTGAGTGAAAAAGAGGGATTAAAAATAATTACAACCTCTCCATACACACCTCAACAAAATCCTATTTCCGAACGAGGCAACCATATAACAACCAAAATGGCCAAAGCTCTCCTTTTTCACCCTAATATGCCAGTAGAATACTGGGGTGAAGCCGTAAATACAGCTATTTACATTGAAAATTGTCTTCCTTGTGCCTCCATTGACTTCAAGACTCCCTTTGAAAAGAGATTTAATAAAAAGCCAAAGCTTTCACATATGAAAATGTTTGTTTGCACAGCTTACGCTCTTCTTCACAAGGGGCTAAGAAAAGGAAAGTTCTCAGCTAACTCAATTAAGTGTTGTTTTCTTGGTTACTCTGAAGACACCACTTCATATCGCCTTTTAAGACTCGATAACAGAAGAATTATCTATTCACACAGTGTCATATTTGATGAATCAACCTTTCCCTTAAGTCACAACAATACCAAAAATATTTCTTTAGTTGAATTTTTTGCTGAAAAATCTGATTTGCCTAATAATTCTTCTATTTCTCCCAAAGAGGATTTGCCATTAACAACTGATGATCAATCAAATTATGAAAGCACAGATTCTGCTGAAGTTCCCATTGATGAAGACACCTCCTCCTCAAAGTCCACGAGATTCTGGGAGTATAAGCTTTCTCCTAATGAAGCCAAAAGTGATATTAATTCAAACATTGATGTCAAAAACATTATAGAGGGTCCAAGGACAAGGAATCATTGTGCACTTAATTCAGCAACACTCATTGATGAATATTTATGCTTCACTTCTGCTCTTTCAGCTCATTCTGAACATGACTCAACATCCAACTCAGTCTTTTCTGATCCTCTTACATATTTTGAAGCTATAAACCGTCCTGATTCTGATAATTGGATTGATGCAATAAATAAAGAGCTTCAAATGATTCAGGAACAAAAGGTATGGGAGATAGTTGAAAAACCAAATGACATTCCAGTCATTGGCTCAATCTGGGTGTTTAAAATTAAACGTGATGTAGATGGAAATATCAGCAAATATAAGGCAAGATTATGTGCCAGAGGATGCTCTCAGAAGGCAGGAATCAATTATTTTGAAACTTTTGCTCCAACCGGGAGACTCACCACTCTTCGCGTTCTTATGAGTATTGCAAACAGTGAGAATTGGGACTTTATTCAGATGGACGTCAAAGGAGCATTTCTTCATGGTAAACCAGACGAGGAAGTCTATATGAATTTTCCACTTGGAATGAATAAACCTGCCAATTTTAAAAATCCAGTTCTTTTACTTAAACGTTCTCTTTACGGCTTGAAACAAGATTCTCGATGCTGGTACAATGAATTACTCACATTTTTCTATTCAATCAATTTTTATCCGTCTTCAGCTGACCCCTGCCTATTCATTCATGAAAGTGAGACAAATAC
Source organism: Hemileia vastatrix (assembly GCA_030280995.1). Taxonomy (NCBI): domain Eukaryota; kingdom Fungi; phylum Basidiomycota; class Pucciniomycetes; order Pucciniales; family Zaghouaniaceae; genus Hemileia; species Hemileia vastatrix. The sequence continues at coordinate 383,632 of JASXTE010000017.1, read as the reverse complement.
CTGTTATGTTCACGTTCATGTGGATGATCTCTCAATATTTGGAAAAGAAATTTCTTGGTTCAAAGATGCTATAAGTGCTCATTTTGATATGGAAGACTTGGGAGATGCAAAATTTATCCTTGGAATGCGTGTAACGAGAAATCGAGCGATCAAGACTTTATCTTTATGTCATGACCAAGAGATACGAGACTTACTCAATTCATATGAAATGAGTGATTGTAAACCAATTTCTACCCCGATGATGATGAATACTCAACTTGAAAAGGCTACAGATGAAGAAATTCAAACCTTTAACATGCTGAATATTAATTATCGACGATCCATGGGACGCTTAAATTATATCTGTCAGGGTACCCGACCTGACATAGCATTTGCCAACAATCAATTAGCACAACATCTAAATGCTCCAGGCATTAAACACTGGATTGCATTCAAAAGAGTTCTACGTTATCTGAGAGGTACAATTAATGTCTCATTAAATTTTAAAAGCTTTGACAATTTCTCCAACAATGGCAACTTCAGTCACTCTTTACCAGATGGTTATGCCGATGCAGATTGGGCTGGTTGTCGAGAAACACATCGTTCAACCACCGGCTATGTTTTCACCATTAATGGAACAGCTATTAGTTGGCGCTGCAAAAAGCAACCTACTGTAGCTCTAAGCACATCTGAAGCTGAGAGTAAAGCCACAGTTGATGCTAGTCAAGAAGCAATTTGGATACAAAATATTCTAATTGATTTAGGATACAATCGGAAAACTTCATCAACACTCTACTCCGATAATCAAGGCAGTATTGCGCTCTGAAAAAATCCAATCTATCATGCGAGAACCAAACACATCGAGATTCAATTTCATTGGATTCGAGAGCAAATACTACATGGCAAAATTGATCTTCGTTACATACCTACTACTGACATGGTAGCAGATATATTTACAAAATCTCTGAGCAAAGAAAAATTTCTCAAATTCACAAAAAAGATTGGATTATTGGATACGATTGATAGCAAGGAGGGGTGTGAAAATACATAACTCATACTATTATACTATTATTTATTTTTATCACTATAGCACGCTATGAATGTGATGTTTAGTCTACATTCTACCAATTGCGTGTCATTTCTATTTATGTCTCTCGTCATTGTAGATGTTCTCTCATGTACTCTTCAATCATATCCAATGCATGATGAAGCGAATTCTTTTTTACTTTATATAGAGCTGATGTGTCATTTCTTTCCTCATCTCTGTTATTTTCGCTCATCAATTATTTATTTACCTTTATAGGTTGGATGTGATTTCTTTCTTTTTCTTTGTTATATTTATATTAATAGTTCTTTTATATTTTATATGAATAGGTACATTCAGCAGAGATCATCGTATTTGAGAGATTGGAGCGTTTACTAATAAAACGCTTATTATATTTTATAAAGGTTACTTACTTTATTATTTATGAAATAAGATCTCTGTTATTTTTGCTCATCAATTATTTATTTACCTTTATAGGTACATTCAGCAGAGATCATTGTATTTGAGAGATTGGAGCGTTTACTAATAAAACGCTTATTATATTTTATAAAGGGGTTTGAATTCTTTCATGTTGTCTTGAAAGGCTTTTGATATGAAGGGACCATATTATGGAATTATCTTTACTCAACAGAGGGATATTTGGATTCAAAATGGAATTGGTAGTAGATTATATTAAAAAAATGACATCTATACTTTTTTATTCCCTGATTGATAGACAAAGATAGCAGGTAAGTAAAAGATAAATGGACACGTAGGACTAGGGACAGAGTGGACTCGGGACTAAAGTGGACAAGAGGGGAAATGTTACCTGATGGACAAAGATAGCAGGTAAGTAAAAGATAAATGGACACATAGGACTAGGGACAGAGTGGACTCGGGACTAAAGTGGACAAGAGGGGACTTGAGGAAGGAGACAAGTAATGAGTATGAATGAGGCAAATAAAATAATAGATAAAATAAATAAGAGGGAAAAGATGGATTCATTGCTGTAGCAGAGCATACGTACAATTTTACCTGATAGACAAAGATAGCAGGTAAGTAAAAGATAAATGGACACGTAGGACTAGGGACAGAGTGGACTCGGGACTAAAGTGGACAAGAGGGGACTTGAGGAAGGAGACAAGTAATGAGTATGAATGAGGCAAATAAAATAATAGATAAAATAAATAAGAGGGAAAAGATGGATGCGGAATCAGGGATGATTTCGCATCCATACATAATGCTCAATCTATCATGATGTTAGGTTAATAATTAGGTTATAGAGACAAAAGGAATATGGCGCGTGAAGGCACCTGCTGATCTATAAGTAATGTAAAGTAAAAATTAACATCTTAATGACTAGATCTACGTAGGAAATTATGTATATATATATATATTATATCAAAAATGTGTCTATATTTACACTCCCCCGTGCTCAAGACAGCAATGGTTTTAAATTCAGACTTTTTAAAAATTGATGATGTTTTGGTTTGGGCAATGATTTAGTAAGTATGTCCGCCACCATTTGACCAGTGGGAATGTATTTAATTTTGAATTCGTTGTTATTTACTTGCTCACGTAACCAGCAGACTTTGGTGTTAATGTGGCGCGTTCGGTGTTGATAGAGTGGGTTGAGGGCTAAGTTTATCCCTCCTTGATTGTCGCCTATAAGGCAAGAACTAGTGAGTTGAATATTGAAGTCGTGAAATAATTCACTTGTCCATATGAGGTCCTGACCACATTCAGTCATTGCATAATATTCAGATTAGGATGTAGATAGAGCTACTGATTGCTGTTTGGAAGATCTCCAACTAATCAGACCAAGGTGGAATACTAATGTACCGGAGGTTGATTTAGAATCTTCAGCTTTGTTGTAATCAGCGTCAGCAAAACCAGTAAGATGACCAATTTCGCCCATGTCTACTGAACCTAATTTTAAACAATAGTCTTTTGTAAGTTGAAGATATCTTAAGACGTGGAAGAAAGCATTAATTTGTTCATCTGATGGATCGTTTAGATATTGAGCCAATGTACTTGCAGCAAAGGATAGGTCAGGGCGAGTACAAAGTACAAGATAATTGAGTAAACCTATAGCTCTTCGGTAATTTACTAAGTGAGTAAGTTGCTTGGTTGAGCCTTTTGTTAGGTGTGAATTCGGAACTAACGGAGTGGAAGTAGGTCGACAGTTCAGGTGGTTGAATTCATTGAGGAGTTTATTGATGTATAGGGTCTGCGATAAGGAGATGGTTTTAGCGTTTCTATCCCTGTCAACCTTCATACCTAATACCCATTTGAGTTCGCCTTGGTCATCCATGTCAAATACTTGAGATATTTTGTTTTTGAAATCTTGAATGGATGGTCCGCCTATGATTAGGTCATCAACGTGGATATAGACATAACAAGGATTAGAGGGGTCATTATTGTAGAAAAGACAGGGATCGGCTTTACTAGCTTTGAAGTTGATGTCGTTAAAGAAGGACAATAGTTTGTGATACCAGCATCTAGGGCTCTGTTTAAGGCCATACAGAGACTTCTTGAGAAACAAGCAATTGTTATTATTTGAGGGTGAATAGCCTCTGGGAAATCGGAGATAGATATCTTCTTCTGGTTCCCCATGTAGAAAAGCTGACTTAACATCCATTTGATGTAGTTCCCAATTTTTGAACGCCGCAACACCAAGTAAGAATCGTAATGTAGGTAATCTCCCTGTGGGTGCAAATGTTTTGTTATATTCGATACCTTCTATTTGAGAAAAGCCTTGCACGCATAGTCTGGCTTTGTATTTAATTATGTTACCTTCGGCATCAGTCTTCTTTTTGAATGTCCAGGTAGTCCCTAAGAGATGATTGTGACTAGGTGGTGAAACTTCTACCCAGACTTGATGTTTGGCTATACTCGTGAGTTCAGATTGAATAGCTTTGAGCCATTCATCACTTTCAGGTGAATTAATGGCTTCATAGTAATTTTTCGGAGTATCGTAAGGCGTTATAGTAAGGCATAGGGGATTCCCTCGTCGGTTTGTTTGAAGAATATTGGCAGGATTAATATCGGAAGAAATTTCCTTAGTTGGTCTGGCATTTTTGTCTATGTAAGCATAGTTTTTGGGAGCAGAAGGTAAGGGAGAAACATTTTCGGAAGTATCTGCATCAACAATTTCTGTGAAGGTAGGAATGTTGACTTGTTCAGTTTCGTAATTTACTGATTTAGAGAGAGGTTCACTTGAATGGATGTTGGTGAAATCCAGCTCTGGAAATATTAACGTGTCAATGGGACTTCCTTTTGATATTTTAGGTGCTAGTTCAAAGGTATTTAAAAATTTGACATTATGGGTGATTGTGATAGAATCAGTACTTGGGGAATATATTCGATAATTAATATGACCCTCACAATAACCAAGGAATATTCCCTCGGACCCACTTCCATCAAATTTGCCATTTCTGTACTGTTTCTGTTGATAGTAAACTACATCGGAGCCGAAGGGATGAAGTTTTCTTGGTATGTTGTTAGATTCACCGTACCATAGCTCCCAAGGAGTCTTGTGTCCTGTAAGTGCCGAAGTAGGAAGTATATTGAGGAGAAAGGTGGCTGTGTTAATGGCTTCGGCCCACCAATAAGAATCGAGACCCAATTCAATAAGTAGGCATCTTGCTTTTTCGACTAAAGTTCTATTCCCCCTCTCAGCAATAGGGTTCTGTTGAGGAGTGTACGGTGCAGTTAATAAATGATTAATCCCTTTGCTTTTGAGATGATTTTTAAAGCTGTTACTGGTGAACTCTCCTCCATTATCGGATACAATAGATTTGACTTTTTTACCGAGTTGGTTTTCTACTAGATTTTCATATTCTTTGTACTTCTCGAAGGTTTCCGATTTGAGATTCAAGAAGAAAACATGTCGAAATCGAGAGTATCCGTCTGCAATTTGATAGAAATAGGATTTTCTACCTTTAGATTCAGGAGTAATTGGTCCACACAAGTCCATATGTAGGACATCGAGAGGGGATTTAGGTGATGGAAAAGAACCGGAAAATGGTAAGATATGTGATTTAGCAAGAGCACACGTTTTACAACTGAATTGGGAAAGATTCAAACCTGGGAAAATTATTTCCATGGTTTGATTGCTGGGATGTCCAAATTTATGGTGAAGAAGACTAAGGTTTTCACATTTAGATGCAGATAAATTGATATTAAAGATTGAGTAGCTTCTTAACGGAAAGCTAATGATTCTCCCCTTAGTGGAACATTCGATGAGAGTTGTCCCTTTCTCTTTGATTTTGAAAGTTCCATTATCGTTTTCAAGATAGAGTCCATTTTTGAGAAGATCAACTATAGCGATTAGTGTGACTTTAATTGACGGTACATATAGAGCACAATTTATAGAAAATTCCTGGCCGGATGATGAGGTAAATGAAACTCTGCCTTGTCCAAGGGCAAGAATTTCATCCCCATTTGCCAGTGTTAATGAGATTTTAGAGTCCTCGTAGTGCGTAAATAAGTCCCTGTTATTGAATATAGAGTAGGAAGCACCACTGTCCAGAATGGCGTGATTGAGGGGAAGATCAGCAAAAACAGATAGAACTTTATGTTGAGCTTCGTTGGTTTTAGTTTCCCGTTCCTTTTTACATTTGAGAAATTCCTCACGTTTCTCCGGATGTAATTGAAAACAAGAGGATTCGGGATGAGGAGCCAATGGGTTATGTTTGCCTTTTGAGCAATAGATTCTAGTTTTGGTGTCCACAGCCAAAACAGTACCAGATGTGGAGTTAGAGGTACTGAGAACCTTTCGACGAGTCACTTCTGTTTCAACATCTGCAAAGATGGTTTCAATAGTGGGTCTTTGATTGGTGATATCATATTTGCTTAAAATGATAGTAGCGGTGGTTTGGTAAGACTCGGGAAGAAGGTTGAGTACATAGTTGCCCATTATGTAGGAAAGAATGTTTTCTTTGAACAGATCGGGTGCCACATCACGCAGTAGTTTGATGGTTCCTCGAAATTCGTCCATAGCCTCAAGAAGATTACTTTCCGTAAACTTAATTTTAAACAGCTTACTGATAACATAAGAGCAATTCTGGCTAGATTTTGAGGCATAATGATTTTTGATTTGAGTCCATAATTGAGCAGGTTCAACTGCATCGTCGTCCAATATAAACTTATGTTGATTTGCGCGGTCCATATACATTTTAATGATTGTATTAGTTTGCCTCTGTTTGATTTTGAAAAGAGAGAGAAGATCCGGGTTAGAAGGAGTAGGATTATCTTCATCCAGGAACTGATCGAGATTGCGAACAGTAAGTGCATATTTCAGGTCAGTTTTCCACGTGCTATAATTTTTGTCATTTAATTTTTCAATGCCCTTAATTTCGGAGTAGTTCGAAGAATCTTGAAGATAGGTAAAATCGGGAGGGGTCAGATTAGATGCTTCAGGCATTTCGGTATAAGTGGATGAAGAGGCAGAACTTGGTGACGACGCGAAAGTGTTTGTTGATTCAGGGGTGGCCAGTTTGATTTAAATCACTGGAGCGCTGGGCCCATAACCCTGATAGACAAAGATAGCAGGTAAGTAAAAGATAAATGGACACGTAGGACTAGGGACAGAGTGGACTCGGGACTAAAGTGGACAAGAGGGGAAATGTTACCTGATAGACAAAGATAGCAGGTAAGTAAAAGATAAATGGACACGTAGGACTAGGGACAGAGTGGACTCGGGACTAAAGTGGACAAGAGGGGACTTGAGGAAGGAGACAAGTAATGAGTATGAATGAGGCAAATAAAATAATAGATAAAATAAATAAGAGGGAAAAGATGGATGCGGAATCAGGGATGATTTCGCATCCATACATAATGCTCAATCTATCATGATGTTAGGTTAATAATTAGGTTATAGAGACAAAAGGAATATGGCGCGTGAAGGCACCTGCTGATCTATAAGTAATGTAAAGTAAAAATTAACATCTTAATGACTAGATCTACGTAGGAAATTATGTATATATATATATATTATATCAAAAATGTGTCTATATTAACACTGATCACTCAGCTCGTTCTGCCTCAACCAATAGATTATACATATATATAATTTACAAACTGACTGAACACATCATGAATATGTTCAGCGCTAATGCCTGAGTGACATAACCCCATTGTAAAGTAGAAGAAATAGATACACATATATACCGAAGCTTTTCCAATGTATCCCCACTTATCTATTTCTTCCATTTTTTTACGCACTCGGTGCTCAATCACCTCCATCTCGTACAACACAGGTAATTGAGGAATTACCGTGTCGTCCATTTGAGGTGTTTTTACAAAAACACTCTCTCATTTCTAATCAGATCCGATTCTCCTCTGATAAGAGATAGCATTGTTTTTTATTAACTCTGGATTTAGAAGTGTATGCCTGGGCCCATAACCACATGAGAGAAATGCCTCAGAGGATCTTTTAATATAACAATCAAGTCTTGGGATCAGTATCCCAAGCCTTATCTATTGAGAAGCGCACAATAACCAAACTATAACATGCACATGCTCAAAAAACATTAGAGATTGAATGGAATGATACAAAGAAGGAAACTTTATCTATTAATAGATCTTGGCCACTAGGCAAATAACTGTAAAAAGAGCACAATATATAAACCCAAGAGGTGGCCCGTGCTATTGCTAGGGTCTGTGCACAAATAACTATAAGGAAAAGTAAACCATACGTAAAAGCATAAAATCTAAAAAATAAAATAGAATCAAAGATTCGTTATTTTTTTTTTTACATTTTTTCTTCTTTTTCAGCCCTAAGCTTATATTGTTTAAAGGAATAATCTCATGTATCCTACATTCATTTTAAAACACCATTTAGTAGCTTAAAAAATTTTCTCCTCTCTCTATATGTTTAACTTAGTAATAAGTAGACATATTATGAAAATTTTGACTTTCGCCTTTCTAAAACAAATCTTCTTCGCACAATCATTGTCGTCAGTAACCCACGTACACGAGATAATCGCAACATTTCATCCATCCTTTTTTCCTTCGATTTCCGTAAAATCTGCTCAGTCAAGCTTTGTAATTCCACTTAATTAGTTAACTGAACGGTTTTGTTGTAGGTGATACATGTGAGAAAAAAGAAAAAATATTCTTACGGTAAAAATTCTGGATCTCTACCTAACTTATAGTACGTCACAGCCAGTAAAACCTTCTCAAACGGAATTCCATAACCAAGCTTATCTTCCAATAAAAGCTCCTGATATAGCTAGCAATGGGATAATCATTGAAAATATACTAGCAGTGAATACAAGTCAGATAATACTTACTTGATTTAGTAACTCTTTTCTTGATTTCACCTCCTGCCCATTTAGAGCAGATAGTTTTTTAAAAATACCGGATAAATCAACCTGAAAACTAGAGCTTTCCAACTTGCTTAGATCACACTTAAGCGCAGACAACCTATATTCGGGGGAATAAATTTTCACATCATACACTCCACCCAAAGACTGTTTTCATAAAAATATTTTTTTATTTTCACTCAGCCAGCTGTTCTCCAAAAATTGAAGAAAAATATATAAACACAGCGCACCCCCAGAAATGTTAGCAATTTCTCCCGTTTGATATATTTTCTATTTTCACAATATTTTGACCATGAACGCTTAAAATTTCTCACATCTTGTCGATCAACTTTCATCACATTTTGATATATTTGATACATGTACGAGAAGTTTTCAACAACTAAACTAGTAAACATGTCTAGAATTCCAAAAAAAAAAAAAAATGAAAAAATATATATATTCATGATTATTCAGAAATTTTTTAAAGCCAGTTTCTTAATTTAAATCATCTACTTACTAAGAACAATGTATCTAGAAAGAATATTCCACGAAAAAAACAAGAAATATGACCACACATAACTTCCGCAATCACTAAAAAGATAGTTTGGTGAGTCGGTGCAAAAGGGTGCTTGAATTGAGTACTGTGAAAGAAATCTCATCAATTTAGAAAAAGAAAAAAAATGAGATAAAAAGATCATTATATTTCATTGATATTAACAAACATCTTCCATAAATGAACTCCATTGTTCCCTGGAGAGAAAATAAGAAGTAAATAATTTATTTTGGTTACATAAAAGGTTGATACTCATTTTGTTGAAAAATACATTACCCAGTACTATGAATAATCAACATTAGTAAAGCATTTCCCAAAGATTGGTAATTAGTGTGTAAATTATTAGAACTCGGTCCCGAGCGTGTCAATCCAAACACTTCAATAAACATGAATGCCCAAGCAAAGAAAAAAATAAACCAGAGGGTGATAAATGTTGCCAATGAAGTTAAGCTCGCCATAGAAAGCTTGCATAATTGGTTGAGTGAATCACTTTTTTGAATCATGTTCAACACCATCGCAGATAAAAAAGTTTTTTGAAGTCGTGCTACTAGATTTTTTTCTGGGTAGGCCAGCATTTTCAAAGTGCATACGAGTGCCAATAAAGTCGTGATAGCATTATAAGTATTCCAACCACTGATAAAAAAGTTTTTGATCCCAAAACCCGTAATTTTGGCACAAATATCAAAGAGGTGTATGATGATTAACATCATGAAAACAATATCTATATAGAAACCAAATATTTTCAGAAAGACGATGTATCTGCTTGGAGTTCAAATTCTAGTCTGGACTGATACTTACTGCGGATAAAATCAAATGTGAATCCATTTTCAAACTTACATACTTCAGTCTGTCCTTTAGCTAAAGTGGTCAACAGGATTAACTGAACAATATATAATTTCGATATAAATCTTGACCATCTCCCACGGGAGTTGGTGGAAATGTCATAGCACCAGCGACGCAAATGCTCCTCAGGTCTTCTGAAATAAGTATGAAAAGGTTTTTGATGTTTGAGAAATCTTTTCAAGTTTCTCCAAATCCTTTGTTTTCGAGTCAAAACATAAGAGCCTTCACGCCTAAGAAAATTGTTGATGATAACTGCCAGGAACATAGTTAACATGATCGTTCCTCCCAAAAAGGTATAAACCAGACAGTAAAGTGCGTTGATTTTGTTTGAATTTGATTTTGGCTGAAGATTTTTTCCTGTGATTGACACTAGAGAGTGCATAACGTCAACCCAGCCGTCAAGGGATATGATTTTCAATAGTGTTGAAAACGCAGCGCCAAACGAATCAAATGAATATCCGTACGGATTATCCCACACTCGAGGCTTTAGAAATTTCCAATTCAAAACCTTATCTGCAAATTCATTGGTGCAACCAAACTTGTCTTTACTTGACCCATCATTACAATAAAACAGTAATCCAGAAAACAATAATTCTCCCCAGAGCGCGAAAGGAAGCACATAAAGAAACGTCAGGAGAGAGACTGAAATGAAATCATCTACTAGTGATACAAAAACTTTTGAAAATATTTTTTTCAGACTTGAGGAAAGATGGATGATACGCCATATTTTGAAGGCTTTGAGTACCCGAATAATCCGAGGAGCGCGAGTACCATAAAAATGGATACCTACACAGTGCAGAGTTGTTAAACATAAAACTAAAAAATCACCCACATTCCAATAATTAAGCATGTAAGCATTAGGCGAAAACATAAACCCATCCGCTACAATCTTGATAATGAACTCGATCCAATAAAAAAATACGCTTGCTGAGTTTAAAAAGGTTAGCCATCTATCTTCCATTTTTCCATCACACTTGAAGTGTCTAAGACGCTCAACCGGGGTCTGAATGGCACTAAAAATAATAGAACTGATAATAGAAATAGAAACTACAAGCTTAAAAATTATTCGATAACTTTCTTTAGGTCTTTCCCCAAATATCCTTTCTCCTTCAGACGGCTCAACCATTTTTTGAAATAATTTTCTAATTGGATTGGCTTGTGATATAAACATCAAGGAATAATCATATAGTCTTTGTGAAAATATCAGTTTGGAATTCTGGAGTTGGGTTTCATGAATTTGTTTCCAAAAAGCCTTTTCGCGGGTAGGTGTATCGATTGATAAAAGTTTCCTAAACAGCTTAAAAATGTCAGGAGGTTTAACTAGAGAAAAATATTGAAAATAAAAAAAGTCACAGCTCATTTTTTGATCCCTCATCTGTTTTGTCCAAGGAAACGTTTAAGTGTTTGGCATAAAGAAAATCAAGTTCTAGAATATCTGTCCTGTCATGTTTCTTTGAGAGAGTTTCAATCTTGTTTTTTTAATTGATTTAGATCATTTTTTATTTTACTCATGTATCAGCACAGTGGATGCTTACTTGAGATTTGGAAATCGTATCAGATATTTTCCTTTGGTTGGGATCTATACTCAGTTGAGTTCGGAATTTTTGAACAATTCTAGCTTTAATATCATTCGCGTAACCTCGAAAATGTTTGACCTGGTATAATTTTGACTTATACTTTTTATTGATTTCATTCTCCAAGGCTTTTTCCTGTTGTCTTTTCTTTTCATCTTCAGCTATACTAAAACCTTCACTTATTACCGATGTAACAACTTGAAGTATAATGACTTTTTTTATTATGTGAGAATCCAAAAATAAAAAAAAGAATAACATTCATGTCAAATTAAATACAACCTATTGATGTCAAGCCCAAATTTTTTGGATCTCACAATTGGATAAAATTAGCCACAGAGTTAGAAATGTTGCTCCTATAAAGCCTTGATGTTGAACTTCAGTCGATGAGACTACATTAATCACGATTTCCGACCAGTTTTCAGCTGTAAAGATCTAAAATTGATTTTTTAGCTACCAGATTTTTAATTTATCCCCACAGAATAAAATAATTGTAGGCTATTAATTTACTTGATACATTGTCAAGAATGAACTCCAGCTGTCATCAAAAGAGATGCTCTTATTTGGTGAATCTTCTCGCGGAAATAACTGAGTTGCCTGAGAGAAGTTTAAGGTTTTTAGTCATTGGGCAGATTTAAAATCTGAAAAATTATTATTTTTACTCACAAAAGTTGCCGCCAGTAGAATACTTGTTAGTAGGAATCCTATTATGCTAATCAAACCACGGATATTGGTCACGAGACGTTGCTACAGAGGGTTTTTTATAATGTGAATAAATAAAATTTTGAATTACCAAATTTGCAAAACATACCATTAACTTTCTTGTCATTGGAATCGCTAAAATGACGTGGAAGAATCTGACAATCGGAAAGAACGACAACCAGGCGTGCATTCGAGATCCTTGTACATATCTTAATTTCATAAAAATGGAAACCACCACAATAATCAAATCAAAGATATTTATTGATTTCTTCCAGAATTTGTTTAATTTTCTGTACTTCGCAAAGCTAGCAAGCCGGAGCACCATCTCTAACGCAAAAATTGTAGTGAAAAAAATATCCGTAACCACTGCCAAATTAGAATTCGACCAATCAGTATTGACGGATGAATTATTTCGCCTTATCTTTCTAAAAATTTCCATACCCAATTTTCTTGCAAAATTTTCACTCATGGCGGAATAACGTGTAGCTCGTGTGATAAAATCTGCGCAAACTAATATAAGCCACAAAATTTTCCATCCACCTCTGAAATTCCAATTTTTTTTTTCCTTTTCAACATTCTCTAAACTCTCACTAAGAGAATTTTTTTTCAAAAAAAAAAAAAAAAAAAAATCAAATTGAAAAAAATGAAACAATAGATCAGTACTTTAGGATATTCTGAAAACAGTGAGGCGAGATAATCGTACATTTTACTAGAAGAAGATGAACTTCTTTTCCTTATTTCGCTTACAGTCTCAAAGCTTTCAGTAATGGCAGCAACGAATATATTCAAAAGCCAAAAGTTGAAAACAATGACTCCAAAGATGAAAAAAATACAGGCCCTATCATGTTCTGCATCCATAATTTCAAACATCGTCTTTGACCATGAATTAGCTGTTTAACTTAAAAAAATTTGATCAGCGGAATTGTTACCGATCAAAAAGAGATAAATGTAAGAACAACTAGTTAACTCACTGTGTTTTTCTTTCTATTTTTATCCGTTTTATAATTATAAGAGTAGTTATTGACTCAACCTCCATAGAGATCACATCACGTCTTATTTTTCTCACGTTTTTCTATGTTGTTCTTATTTTATGCTATTCATTCATCCCTGTCCTCATTGAGCGAGACACTAACTTAAATACTGGGTCTTGTCATTTCTTTTTGCCCGTCTTTTATCTCGCTCAATATTATTTCATTATTTTTATCTTTAGGTCAGGACTAGTTATTTGTAAACACTTATCTTGTTATTAATTTTCCATTTTATTCATGTACATAGGTAACAGCGGCAAAGACCACTTAATAGGGCAGATCGTTTATTGACGTCTGTTTTATTTTTATATCTAAAAGGTTAGACTTTTGTATTTAGCTGTTATTCTGTTTATGTATTAGGTCTTTTATCTCGCTCAATATTATTTCATTATTTTTATCTTTAGGTAACAGCGGCAAAGACCACTTAATAGGGCAGATCGTTTATTGACGTCTGTTTTATTTTTATATCTAAAAGGTAACAGCGGCAAAGACCACTTAATAGGGCAGATCGTTTATTGACGTCTGTTTTATTTTTATATCTAAAAGATTCGAGTTGTTTTAGGTTATGGGCCCAGTGTCCTTGTGAATGTCATCAAACGATATATTTACAATCCCATCTCCAGCTTCAACGAACGAATCTGATTACTCGTCAACAAGTTTTAATACTGCCCGTCCTTCATCACCATTGAAAATGGACTCAAATAATGATTCCTCTGGCGATACCCTCAGAAATATTCCTGTACTGAGTGTCGGAAATTTCCATGAATGGAGGATAAGAATGAGAGCCCTGCTCACTTATCAGGATCTCAAAAACCTTGTATTTGGTCTTGAACAACCGCCGCCGGAAGACGCTGCCCAAAGTCTTAAGTTAGATTTTCAAAAGAGAGCCGACAAGGCAACAAACATTCTCATTTCAAAACTTGACGCCGCCAATATTGCTGCTTTTGTGACTGATGATGATATGGACAAGCCTTGGCAAATCTGGACAAAGCTGAGCAACCAATATGCTGCAGCCGATGCGTCAAACCGTGCCTCGATATTTGCCCGATATCACGATGTCAAATGCCAAGAAGGCAATCTTATGAGCTTCGTGAATGATCTACGAACCAGAATTAATGAGCTGGGGTCTGTTGGTGTCTCAGTTGAAAGTGAAAATGAAGCACATCGATTATTGAGACAATTGCCAGAATGTTACTCAACCCATAAGGCATTGATTCTACATGCTTGTGAAGTGACTCAAACCCATCTTTCCGTTTCTAATCTACTCTCACGATTGGCCCGTCTTTCTTCTGAAATTGAATCAGAGAATTCCACATCATCTCATTCCGCCTTGATAAATAAAACAAAATCTAATCAAAAACTAAAGTGGGAATTTTGTCGAGACGGAAAACATAATCCGAAAGCGAAACATTCTGAAGAGGATTGTTTTCAATTGCATCCGGAAAAACGTAAAAATCGAGTAACTGCTAATAGTTCCAAAGCTAGCGAAGAAGTACATGCAAGTATCAGCTGTGGACCTGCAAAAATTTTCAAAGCAAATATTTCAAATACTTCTTCGAAAATGCTCATTTTTGACAGCGGAGCAACTGTTCATATGATCAAGAAACGGTCAAATTTTAAAACATACTCTCGCTTCCGTCGTCCAATCAAGCTTGGTAATGGCACCATAATTTATAGCTCGGGAAAGGGTTCGGTCAACCTTGTCACACCGAGGGAAGTCATAACTTTGACTGACTGCTTGCATGTTCCTGAAATCAGCCAAAACCTTATTGGAATCGGCCCGTTTATCTCACATGGTTGTGATCAACACATGAATTCTAATGGAGAATTAACAATCACAAGGTCGAACGAAATTATTCTTGATGGCAAATGGGATGACTCTGAAGGACTTGTAGTGTTGAATGCCAATTTTGGTGAGCACCATGTTCCCGTTTTCAAATCTCTTTACGCTTCAAACTCAAAAATGCTTTGGCACTTCAGATTAGGACATTCGAATTCCCAATATCTTGATAAAATTCAGTCTAAAATAGGGTTTAAATTATGCGATGATTTTAATTTCTGTGAGCCCTGTGTGAATGCCAAGCACCATCATAGTCCATTTTTAGGAACTGTCCCAAGAGGAACTCGCTTTCTAGAATTCTTACATTGTGATTTAAGTGGCAAAATTACTCCTGCAACTTACGGAGGAGCCAATTATTATTTCAAAATTACAGATTCTTATTCTTCTTATCGCTTTGTATTCCTTTTATCTAATAAATCTGATACTTTCAAAGCATTTTTGCAATTTAAAACTCAAATAGAGAATTTATCAAATCTTAAAATTGGCAATTTCGTGTGTGATGGTGGAAGCGAATTCATAAATAAAGATTTCAAAGATTTAAGTGTCAAAGATGGCTTTAAAATGATTGTTACTTCTCCTTATACGCCACAGCAAAATCCTATTGCGGAACGTGGCAACAGAATTACCACCGAAATGGCTAAATCTTTACTTTTTCATGCAAAAATGCCGATTGAGTTCTGGGGCGAAGCAGTCAACACTGCAGTCTATCTTGAGAACAGATTACCATCGGCTTCATTGAGTTTTGATACACCATTTAAAGTGAGGTTTGGCAAGGATGCAAAATACGATCATCTTAAAGTTTTTGGATGTGCTGCTTATGCACTCATTGACAAGTCAAAAAGAGGAGGAAAATTTTATACGAATTCAATAAAATGCTGTTTTCTGGGCTATGCTGAAGATGTGACATCATATCGATTGCTTCGACTTGATAATAAAAAGATAATATACTCACATAATGTAATTTTTGATGAAACGTCTTTTCCTATTCAGGACTTATCGTCAGAAACACAATTGTCAGAAATCTTTACTGAAGATGTTGTCGCAATTACATCTGATTTCTCTGAAAATATACCTTTAACTCCCTCTGATAATCATTCGTCAAATCACATACCTTCGACTGAATCTGAAGATCCCCCCATTGAAAAACCAAAATCCATTAATAGATTTTGGGATTATCAATTAACTCCCAACATTGCTTCTAACGATATTAGCTCTTCAATTGACTCATCCAACATTATTGAAGGTGGTCGGAAAAGAATACCAAGGAAGCTGAATTCAGCCTTTGAAATCAAAAACTACTTATCAATTACAAACGTTATTAGTGCACATGCAACACATGATGATGTACCCGACATTCAATTATCAGATCCACTTACTTATTTTGAAGCAATTAATCGATGTGATGGTGATTTTTGGCTCGATGCCATTAGTCAAGAGTTGAAAATGATAGAAAATCAAAGTGTCTGGAATATTGTTGAACAACCAGAAAATGTTCCTACGATAGGGTCCATATGGGTTTTTAAGATTAAAAGAGATGCAGATGGTCACATTCAAAAATATAAAGCTCGACTTTGTGCACGAGGCTGTTCACAAAAAGCTGGAATAAATTATTTTGAGACTTTTGCTCCAACTGGACGACTCACCACATTACGAGTTCTCATCAGTCTTGCAACACGAGAAGATTGGGATTTCATTCAGATGGATGTCAAAGGTGCTTTTCTCTATGGAAAACCTGACGAAGACGTTTATATGAAAATTCCTCTAGGCATGAAAAGGCCTCCCAATCTTAAAAATCCAGTTTTATTGTTAAAGCGTTCACTTTATGGTTTAAAGCAGGCCTCTAGGTGTTGGTACACAGAGTTAATTAATTTCTTCTATTCCCTTAATTTTTATCCCTCAGCTGCGGATCCTTGTCTCTTCATACATGAAAGTACTACTCATCCTTGTTACGTCCATGTGCATGTTGATGACCTTTCCATTTTTGGTAAGGATATTGATTGGTTCAAAGTTGCCATTCAATCAAAGTTTGATATGGAAGATCTTGGAGATGCAAAATTTATTTTGGGAATGAGGGTTACGAGAAATAGAAATACCGGTACCTTATCTCTTTGTCAAGATCAGGAGATTAAGGATTTACTCACTTCTTATGACATGTCAAATTGCAAGCCATCTAGTACTCCAATGACAATGAACACTCAACTGGTACCAGCAACTGAAGACGAAATAAAACAATTCTCTCAACTCAACATCAATTATCGACGAGCAGTGGGTCGATTAAATTACATCACTCAGGCAACTAGACCAGATATTGCCTTCATAAACAGTCAACTAGCACAATACTTAAATGCTCCTGGTATTAAACATTGGTTGGCATTCAAAAGGGTCCTTCGCTATCTGCGAGGTAGTATCAATCTATCACTTACTTTTCATTCAGATGATCCTTTTATCAATGAGGGTCACTACAGTTATTCACTTCCTACTGGTTTTGCTGATGCCGATTGGGCAGGTTGTCAAGTTACTCGACGCTCAACTACTGGATATGTTTTTATTATCAATGGTACTGCTATCAGTTGGCGCTGCAAGAAACAACCTACAGTTGCCCTTAGCACTACTGAAGCTGAATCTAAAGCTACAGTTGATGCAGCGCAAGAGGCAATTTGGATGCAGACTCTCTTTAATGACCTTGGATTTGACTGTAAATCTTCCTCAAAATTATTTTCCGATAATCAAGGTTGTATTTCTTTGTGCAAAAATCCCATGTTTCACGCTAGAACTAAGCATGTTGAAATCCAATTTCATTGGATTAGAGAGCAAATAATGTCTGGAAAAATTGACCTACAATATACGCCATCAACTGATATGATTGCTGATGTCTTTACTAAGGCTCTTAGCAAGGAAAAATTCAGAAAATTTGTAGACAAAATTGGTTTGAACGGTATGATTGATAGCAAGGAGGGGTGTAAGAACAACTAGTTAACTCACTGTGTTTTTCTTTCTATTTTTATCCGTTTTATAATTATAAGAGTAGTTATTGACTCAACCTCCATAGAGATCACATCACGTCTTATTTTTCTCACGTTTTTCTATGTTGTTCTTATTTTATGCTATTCATTCATCCCTGTCCTCATTGAGCGAGACACTAACTTAAATACTGGGTCTTGTCATTTCTTTTTGCCCGTCTTTTATCTCGCTCAATATTATTTCATTATTTTTATCTTTAGGTCAGGACTAGTTATTTGTAAACACTTATCTTGTTATTAATTTTCCATTTTATTCATGTACATAGGTAACAGCGGCAAAGACCACTTAATAGGGCAGATCGTTTATTGACGTCTGTTTTATTTTTATATCTAAAAGGTTAGACTTTTGTATTTAGCTGTTATTCTGTTTATGTATTAGGTCTTTTATCTCGCTCAATATTATTTCATTATTTTTATCTTTAGGTAACAGCGGCAAAGACCACTTAATAGGGCAGATCGTTTATTGACGTCTGTTTTATTTTTATATCTAAAAGGTAACAGCGGCAAAGACCACTTAATAGGGCAGATCGTTTATTGACGTCTGTTTTATTTTTATATCTAAAAGATTCGAGTTGTTTTAATAAAATGTATTTTCACCCGAAGCAATGATGGTTATTTGAAACACTGATGATGGAAAATCGTCAAAGCTTTGAATTCTCAACCTGGATCCCGGTGATTCCTAAAAAAAATAATCTTCATGAGTTTTTTAAAAGTAAATAAATTTAAATTTCACAAAAAAAAAAAAAAGAAGTGGACTGAAATTTTTCAAAATCTAATTTCGAAAATATAATAGATCCTTTATGCTCAATTAAATTCGCTTACAACGCAAATTTGTCCTTGCGGACATATGAAGCCCTTTGGACCTAGCTGGCGCCAATCAGAGGAGGTTGAGATGAAACCTACCTTTTCGCCATAAGCATTGACATATCCACCACAAAATTGTGCTTCTAGAGTATAGTTTTGAGTTTTAGTGGAGTCTGATTAAAAATTATATTAGCCTTAAAAACATCGGTGACTGAATTATGAATATTTGTCTATATATATAAATCAACTAAAAGGGTACTCTACCCATCCAAATACAATTTCTTTGCATCGATCCTTTAAAAATGTTGGTCCCAATAATACCAAATATACTTCCATTAAAAAATATAAAATATCCGACTCGAAAAGTTATTGGAAGCGCTTTTTGGATAGATTCAAGAAAGATCTGTTTTTCAAAGAAAATAAAAAAATTAAAACAAAATTTTTCATGCATGCCGTACTCATTTGAAAAAAAAGATTTATGTATTACTGAGGTGTCAAATGTTATAGTGAGCAAACGAGCAAGCCTTAGTGTACTCATCGCGCTAAAAATTTCCAGTTTAAGCCTTCTTTCAAAGCCTAAGATTGAGATCGTGAAGAAAATCCAAAACGAGATAATTGAAAGGAAATCTATCCAACACCAAAAGCTTTTGAAAAAGGGCACGGTCTTTCTATATATATATATGTATATTTAAATAAAAAAGTGAAAAATGTTTTCAGTACATTGCTTTCAAAAGGAGGATTTTATTCCCCTTTGAAATAGATTAATATGAGATATTTCAATATTTAAAGTTGAAACACGATATACATTTCACTTTCACTGGTTGACATTATTATTTCCCTTGAATTTTCAGCATCATTAGAAATTTCCACCAACTCTTTTCCAGAAGAAAACCCATTAATAACGACTCTAACCAGAGCTTCCACGCTATTTTTTTTATCAGTTTACTATTTTTTATTGTTCAAAAATGAGTTTAAAATTTTTTCAAGTTTTGAAACCAACTTACGAGTAAATTACGAATATGATTATCAGTCCACAATCTGACCATACATTAAAATAGGTTGAAGATTTTTTTTGATTTGAATTCAAACCTCTTGAGGGTTGAATAATCAAAAAAGTTAAATGCAATAGCAAGAAAAAAAGTATAACTGGCTCAAAAATTGGAACCAGCTTAATGCACCCTACTCTTATCGGTTTAAATAAGGATATAATTTCATTAACTCTAGATTTATTGAATTTTTCATTCGTGCCAAAAAATTTTGATTTTTTCCTTTTTGATTCCACAAGTTCTTCTTGCCTAAAATGATAGTTTTCTTTCTGTCCACAGGGTTTGAGATTTAAAGTGTTCTGATAGAGTCCGACAACTCGTTGGCTTGTCTTCCTCATTTTTACTAGGAAGAAAATCAGAAATTTTCCCTGGGTAATTTGAGGAGCATGAGAGTGATTTCCATTTCCAGTAATAGCGTTTGACCCAGGAAGAGAAATTTCTCTTCCTACTTCTTCGGAAACCCATTTGCATTCTATAGATATGTCTGTTTGGGGTTCCTGCACGATTTGAATTTCATGATCAAGGTTTTCACTAAAGGTTGAAGGTCTGTTTCCAGACTCATTCAATACGTGGATAGTTGTAGTATAAGTTTTATTTCTATCATTTCTTTCATTCTCTATTGAGTGTGATTGGAGACATAAAATACTGTCATCCTGATTGCAATCGGAACCAAAATTTCCTTGTCTGAAGTTGAGATAATCGTCGTTTCTTTTGAAGTTGCACATCTTTTCCTTGAAGATTGTATAGAGATCAGTCCCTCATACTTCTTTGAATACCTGGTTAGACAGATACACATGATGTAAATAAAAGTTTCAAGGAGAAAAAAATATAAAAATGATACCTGTGAAGTTTTGTTTGCATTGCAAAATTCATACTTCAACAACTGTATACAGACACTCCTTCCTTCTATTATTGAGTTTTTGAAAGCGTGCCTCAGTTACAAAAATAGATGATTTAATAATACGACAGAAGATTTGTCAGTTATATTATTTTCTGATACCCTTGAAAAACAAAATGTCAATTCTATGCTTGAGACAGCATGTAACAAGGTTTTGATAGGTTATTGTTTGGAGATTCGCTTGATTAAATTAATTTCAAGTGAATTCATTAAGAAAAAGAAGAATATCCGAGCTAAGAAGAAATATTAGAAAAAACTTGAAGAGTGTCAAGAAATATGTCCTTGAAGCTCACTTTTCTTCAAAAAATCAAGGAACTTTTCACTTTGTCTGTCATTAAATTTATGACCCATGAAAATGGAACACCCAAATTGTCAGTGTATCTAGTATATAAGTATGATTTAATAGTATTTATTAATGGTCCTACTACTTATTGATAAATTATTTAGTGATTAAACCTCAGGGGAAGACTAATAAAATAGTTATACTCAAATAAAACTCATGATAATTGGATTTAAATGCGGGCTAGTGGTGGAAAATATATAAATAGAATATAGTTTTAGCTTATAAAAAGATAATATCAATTTATAAAGGCTTTATAATATATTTATAAATGATAATTATTGTGTTTAAGTGTTTGATTGAATTGTAGTAAGTAAGTGATGATAAATAACCCGTCAAATCCCTCCTTACTTATACCAAAATCCCCTGGAGTGCACAGACCTTCAATCCAGATGATGTAACTGCTATCCCTGGCAATTACAGCACTGTGAGGGCCCATCAACTCCCCATGGCGTCCACTTCAAGCAGATTCAACACCCAGACCTCCAGTAAGGACTCTCCATCACAATTAATGATAACACAGACCCATACCATAAATAGAAAGTCGAGATAAAAGGGATACCATAAAGAAACAGGTAAAATAACTCATCCAAAAGGAATAAAATGAAACTCAAAGCATATAAAGGAAACAAATTAAATTTCCAAGCCCCCAATAACATCCTTAAGCATCCATATTAACCCAGCAACAACTTACCAACCCATAAATCCATGAATATCCATCCAAGGAAGCAGATTAAGTTGTCCAAACTGAGTATATGCCCCTGAAATAGGTGTATATGCTTCTGTAGGCATTTTCAATCCACTGATTTTGTCCATATGACCTAAAATAAGCAGAAAAACAAAGGTTATAGTCTATTAAGAGGTTAAAACCCACTTATAGACCTAAATATACATAATATACTGCATATTTCACTGAATATGAGATTTATGTGTACATATAAGCTTATGTATGTGAATAATTACTTAATATCACTTAAGATAAGTATATTATGACTCCATTAACACCTTAATAAGTAGAATTAGGCTATGGATAAGCTATTTAAACTACCATAAGTTATATAATAGTGTAATAATTATATATATATGTATTATAAACATATATATAAGTATTTAAACCTTATTTTTAAGATATAAGCTTAATTTACTTAAGGTTATCTTATTTTAAGCATAATAAATACTCAGTCTTAGGGATATCTAGGCTGACACAAATCATTATCAGAATTTGAAACCCAATACTTCCTAACTCAACATAATGGCGTACTTGTTATGACATGCTCCACTCACATAATAGGAGGTGTCACACATTACCATATATGGCTGTCGGACTTCAGTCTCAAAACACCATTCCAAGATGCTATCATAAATGGATTACTTGGGGTTGGGCATGTAAAACATGAGGTCAAATACTTCCTACTCTTGCTCCATTTCCCCAACCACAATTCAGCCCACCAATACATATATTCCCACAATGCACTGTGCATCAAATTTCTGCACCGCCTCCCCCACATAATCCTGTTTAATTTTTTCAAAATTGAAATTAGTGACTTGATTTTTTATATTTTTGATTATATTACCTTGATCTTTGTTCTCAATTGTGTTTCTTCAGTTTAGCTACTCTACCATTTAAAATTCATTTCAAACTCATCAAAATTCAATGGAAGGCTTGGATTCCTGGTCTAAATAAGACATTGGATGAAGCAAAAGCTTGGATTCTTGAATGAGCTGGAAAGCCTGTAAATATTGAAGGTGTAGTGAGAACTTTTAACAGTTTTATTGTTTAAACTTTTACTCCTGATCCTCCAGACACATGAGTTATATTTTTATCAATCTGTTTACATCACAATGCTCTCATCCAATAAATCCATGATTTTCAACATAAGATTTAGCAAATTTGTGTGAGAGGCTCACTTTTGTAGTATAAGAGACTTGTCAGTATAGTCTAGTATATAAGTATAATATAATAGTATTTATTTATGGTCCTACTACTTATTGATAACTGATTTAGTGATTAAACCTCAGGGGAAGACTAATAAAATAGTTATACTCAAATAAAACTCACAATACTTGGATTTAAAAGCGTTCTTTGTGGTGGAAAATAGATAAATAGAATATAGTTATAACTTATATAATGATAATATCAACTTATAAAGGCTTTTATAATATATTTCTAAATGTTAATAATTGTATTGAAGTGTCTGATTTAAATTTCGTAAGTAATTGATGATGAATAACCGTCAAAATTCCTCCTTACTTATACCCAAATCCCCTGGAGTGCACAGACCTTCAATCCAGATGATGTCACTGCTATCCCTGGCAATTACAGCACTGTGAGGGCCCATCACCTCCCCATGGCGTCCACTTCAAGCAGATTAAACACCCAGACCTCCAGTAAGGACCCTCCATCACAATTAATGATAACACAGACCCAAAACATAATTAGAAAATCCAGATAAAAGCGGATACCATAAAGAAACAGGTAAAATATATAATCCAAAAGAGATTTAATGAAACCCAAAGCATGTAAAGGAAACAAATGAAATGTCCAAGCCCCCAATAACATCCCCAAGCATCCAGATTAACCCAGCAATGACCTCCCAACCCATAAATCCGTGAATATCCATCTAAGGAAGCAGATTAAGTTGTGCAAACTAAGTGTATGCGCCTGATATAGATGTCTATGCTTCTGTAGGCGTTGTGAAACCAATGATTTTGTCAATATGACCTAAAATAAGCAGAAAAACAAAGGTTATAGGCTATTAAGAGGCTAATACCCACTTATAGACCTAAATATACATAATATACTGCATATTTCACTGAAGATGAGCTTTATGTATACATTTAAGCTTATGTATGTCAATAATTACCTAATATCACTTAAGATAAGTATATTATGACTCCATTAACACCTTAATAAGTATTATTAGGCTATGGATAAGCTATTTAAACTACTATAAGTTATACAATAGTGTAATAATTATATATATATGTATTATAATCCTATATATAATTGTTTTAACCTTATTTTTAAGATATAAGCTTGATGTACTTAAGGTTATCTTATTTTAAGCATAATAAATACTGAGTCCTAGGGATATCTAGGCTGACACTCCCTCACCCAGAAAAACAATAAAAAAAATGTTAAGACATTTTAATTAAAAGTAAGGAGTGAATAGAAAAATAATTTTTAATTTTTAAATAATATATATACTGAATAAAAAGTATTATTTTGATTTAAATTTTTTCAAGAGATTTTTAAGATCAGAGATTTCATTTTCTGGAATCCACTGGTCATATTCACTTGATTTATTTTTAAATCTTAATAGATACTCAACTCCCTTTTCTTTTGTAAGGTGTCTCTTTTTAAGTATCTTTTCAATTTATGCTTTTTCAACTATTTCTTCAGGTTTCTGTTTATACCTTCCTGATCTTCTTGGAAATAGAGCAGTATCATTAGAATGGTATGGTTTTATAAGAGATATAGGAAATACTGGATGTTTTATATCATATGGTGCATGTAGAATAACCTCAACAGCATTGTTACCAATCATCTTTTTTACTACAAATGGTCCAATGAATGGATCCTTCAATTTAACATTACCATTTAAATTGAAATGTAGTGTAGAAATAAGGACATCATCACCCTCTTTGAACAGCTGTTCTTTATGGGCTTTATCCCATCTTTTCTTCTCATACTCAAATGCCTTATTTATACATTCTTGAGCATGTTTTCTGCATAATTCTTGCATTTGAAGAAACGACTTAGTACCTGGATGGATATCCAATCTAGGTAATTTATTAAGAGTTTTAGCCGGGGTATTAGGTACATAACCCAACCATAACTCAAATGGATTTTTGCCAGTGACAGAATGTACTGTACTATTGTATGCAAATTCTAAACCTGGGATAAGGGTTACCCAATCATGTGTGAATTTGTCATTGTCTTTAAAGTTAAGACCAAAAGCACAATATCTTCTTATCATATCTTATAAGGTTTGTATCATTCTTTCTGCTAGACCATTAGTTTGTGGATGGTGTGCTGCAGAAAGTTTTAATTGACACCCTGAAACATCCATAAGTGATGTCCAGAACTCAGAAGTAAATTTAGGATCTCTGTCAGAAACTATTGATTTGGGGAAACCTGCTATATTTAACATTTGTGTCCACCATAAAAAAGCTAAGTCCTTTTCAGAAACCTCTTTATGAGTAGGAATAAATTTACACATTTTTGTAAATATGTCAACAACTACCCAGCAGGAGTTATAACTCTTTTGTCCTGCTATTGGCAAACCTGTTACAAAGTCCATGTTAACTATTTCCCATGGAGCTTTGGGTTGCTCAATTTGTTGTAATAAACCAGCTCTCTTGCTTGTTAATCTTTTAGATTTTTGACAAGAATCACACATCTCAACATATTTATGAACATCATCAGACATGTTAATCCACCAAGCTGTGTTTTTTACTCTGGTTAATGTTTTATGGAAGTCAAAATGACCTGCTAATATATCATCATGACATATACTTAACATTAACTCCTTCATTGAAGGGGGATTACAATTACATTACTTAATTTTTTCCTGTAATATATAAAACCATCCTCAATGGAAAATTTTCCTTTTTCTAATGCTTCTTTATACTTATTTGGTAATGTTTTTATTAAAAAATTCATTGAAGCATTAGATGGATCATTTAATATTGTAGTGAGTTTACTCAAGTCAGGATCTGAATCATAATTATCAAGAATTGATTTCATAAATTCATCCTCAAGATCTACAATATAAATGCCATAAATGTTAATAATCTCTGACTCAGGAACATAAGCAGGATTATCATCATTATTAGGCAGAGGTACTCTAGATAACAGATCTACATTAGAGTGAAAGGTTCCTGCTCTATGTGTAATAGTCATCCGTCCTCTGTATTCTTGTACAGCTAATTGCCATCTAAACATGTGTCTATTAGGAGTTTTCATGTTTAAGAGTGACTTAACTGCACTACAGTAAGTTATTAACTCAAATTATTGGTCTTCAAGGTAATAATGTAGCTTCTCAAGAGCCCATACTACTGCCAAACATTCAAGTTGAGTAGCACCATATTTCAATTCACTACTTCTCAGAGTACGTGAAATATAGCAAATTACTACTTCTGACATTTTTCCTTCAATAAGTTGCTTTTGATGCAAAGCAGCACCCAGACCAATAAAACTTGCATCTGTATATAATACAAAAGGTAATTGGAAATCTTGTAAACCCAAGATAGGAGCTGTCATCAAGCATTCTTTCAACTTATCAAAAGCCTGTTGTCTTTCACTATTCTAAATGAAAGCTTCTGATTTCTTTATCAGTGTGGTCAATGGTGCAGCAATTAATTGGTAGTTTTTTATATATTGTCTATAATTACCACACATGCCAAGAAAAGATTGTACATCCTTTACATTTTGAGGAATACCAATATTATTTATTGCAGCCACCTTATTTTGGTCTACACATATTTGTAAGCCAGATACAATATGACCAAGCACTTTTAAAGATTCAAACCCAAATTTACATTTTTTCAATGCAAGGGTCTTTTTTATTTCATCCATTTTCTGAAATACCTTCTTTAAATGGATTAAGTGTTCATCATATGTTTTAGAGAACACTATGATTTCATCAATTTATACCATTAACCATCCTTCAATCATTTCATTATGGAATGTTATATCCATTAACTTCTGAAATACTGATGGAGCATTTTTTGGTCCAAATGGCATCCTGACATATTTATAAATTCCCATGTGTGTTGTTATCAACCAAAAGTTCTGTGAATTCTTTTCAACAGGAATTTGATGGTACACTTTATTTCCATCTAGGCAACTTATATACTTAGAACTTTTAAGGGTAGCATTTATAGAGGTAATCCTTGGCAAGGGATAAATATCATCTACTGTAAATGTATTTAATGCTCTATAATCACCACACAGCCTTGCTTTATCTTGTTCATAAGATATTAGCACTGGTGATATTACACAATATTTTGGTGTAGTTTCAACCTTATCAAGAATGTTCATTTTTAATAACATCTTAATATTATCCTCTATGTCTTTCCTCTTCATTGGTGAAGCAGGGTATGGTTTCTTTTTAAGACTAGCAGGAATATTATCCATATCACAGGTTAAACTAATTATCATCTCATGATCTTTTACAAGGCCAAGTTCATTTGTACCATGTGAAAAAGCCATTGGAAATGCCTACATTAAGTCCAAAATATTATTTTTCACAGCTTCACTTATCTGAGTGACAAATGATGCTTTAGAAATTTCTGTTTCCAGAAGTTTCATCTCATTGGATTCTCTTCCTTTGCACGGAGAATTTGTTACTGAATCAATGTGTAAGACTGTGTTAAAAGAATCTATTTTTAAATTTCCTTTTACCATTCATGCCAATTGTAAAATTATTATTAGAAGGGTCTAATTTCACACCAAACTTAGTCAGAATATCATTTCGAATTATAAACAGTTACTACAGTTAGTATTGTCCATTACTACAAAGTCACAAGTTACTCTTACATAAACATGTTGATGTTTGAAGAAAACAGCAGCTTTGTATCTACCAATGGGGTGTAGCACTGATCCAAAACCTCTCCAATTTTTACTCTGAAGGGGTTCAAGCTTAGATTTATATTGACTATCAATTTTCTGTAATGTATTAGTAGAAACAACAGAACCAGCAGCTCCTGTGTCCAATACTATATTAACATTTTCATCAGAAATGATAGCTGGAACTGTGATAGGTTTCAATTTAAAGTTATCAGCTTGTATATCTTTAATGATTTCAGCATCCTCAAAATTCATTAAATATTTATTTGAGTCCATATTTAATAGGGGGTGTCAGTTCTGGCAAATCCGCACTTAAATTAAGTGCGGATTTCAAACCAAATCAGCACTTACAAATCAGCACTTAAATTTTGCAAAAAAGTCACTTATTTCAAAAAAGGGTGTCAGTTATGACCTCAAATCAGCACTTTTTTCCCGTTTTTTTTCACAACCACATTTTGGCCACAAAACATCCCTTCCTTTCTTACCCCATCCCTGTCACATGTGACACACTGACCTTCCTCGCTACCTACCCATCAATCCTCGGCACACACCCCTTCCTGACATTTTCAATATTTTGACCAGGCATGTTTACATTCTTTTTTACTTATTTCTTCTACTTTTTAATCTTTTTTCTTGTTATGTGCCAGTTTCATAATGCCTCCCAGACATTCCAAATCTCAAAAGGTAACTCAAAAATCTGCTTCGTCACAAAAGTCTCCTCGTAAAGCAAGGATTACATAGAAAAAAAATCAGTGACTTTTTCTATTACTTACAACTGTTTTTACAGAATTGAAAACTATGTTTCAGCTAATATTTTATGGAAGTGAACTCTGTTCTTCGCCCGAAGAACAGAGTTCATCCTCCTATTTTCACATTCTGTTTGCACCAATCTCCAACATTTTCAATATTTTGACCAGGCATGTTTACATTCTTTTTTACTTATTTCTTCTACTTTTTAATCTTTTTTCTTGTTATGTGCCAGTTTCATAATGCCTCCCAGACATTCCAAATCTCAAAGGGTAACTCAAAAATCTGCTTCGTCACAAAAGTCTCCTCGTAAAGCAAGGATTACATATAAAAAAAATCAGTGACTTTCTCTATTACTTACAACTGTTTTTACAGAATTGAAAACTATGTTTCAGCTAATATTTTATGGAAGTGAACTCTGTTCTTCGCCCGAAGAACAGAGTTCATCCTCCTATTTTCACATTCTGTTTGCACCAATCTCCATCCCTTTCAATTCTATCAACACATGCTTGTCTTCCCTCCCCATGCCTTTCGCTATCCTCCCAGCCCCATTGTATGCCATCCTCTTTTAAAGGTAATTCAAAAATCTGCTTCGTCACAAAAGTCTCCTCGTAAAGCAAGGATTACATATAAAAAAAATCAGTGACTTTCTCTATTACTTACAACTGTTTTTACAGAATTGAAAACTATGTTTCAGCTAATATTTTATGGAAGTGAACTCTGTTCTTCGCCCGAAGAACAGAGTTCATCCTCCTATTTTCACATTCTGTTTGCACCAATCTCCATCCCTTTCAATTCTATCAACACATGCTTGTCTTCCCTCCCCATGCCTTTCGCTATCCTCCCAGCCCCATTGTATGCCATCCTCTTTTAAAGGTAATTCAAAAATCTGCTTCGTCACAAAAGTCTCCTCGTAAAGCAAGGATTACATATAAAAAAAATCAGTGACTTTTTCTATTACTTACAACTGTTTTTACAGAATTGAAAACTATGTTTCAGCTAATATTTTATGGAAGTGAACTCTGTTCTTCGCCCGAAGAACAGAGTTCATCCTCCTATTTTCACACTCTGTTTGCACCAATCTCCATCCCTTTCAATTCTATCAACACATGCTTTTCTTCCCTCCCCATGCCTTTCGCTATCCTCCCAGCCCCATTGTATGCCATCCTCTTTTGATCCCCATTTCACCCCTCTCAACCTCTCCCAGACCCTTTTCTTCATTTAAAATGCCTCGGAACCCTTAATCTTCCCTTCCAACTCTTTCCCAACCTTTGAGTGACTGAAAAAATATGCGTTTGCTGAAAATATGCGATTTCATGTTGAGTTGATGAAAGAAAACACAGAGAGAAAAAAAAATAAGACTTTAACAGCAAATTCAAAAACCAAAAAAATATGCAAAAAAATTTACCATTCTCAGTGAATAATACATGCAAATTGATAATTTGAAGAGAAAGAGAAAAAAATTAAAATTGCGTTGAAAAATGTTGGAGTGTTATTGGAAGGATTTTCGCCCTTATACTAGTTGATTGAGAAATAGAAGTGTTGGATATAGTCGGAGGTGAATCAACTTGTTCATCTTCATACAGCTCTAACCATTGATCTTTGAGGTCAGCAAGTAGGTTATGAAGTATAGTGCAACACAGAATCCAGTTGATCACCGCCTCCATTTCAGATTTATTTCTAAGAGGACTTCTTAATTCCCTTAAACTAGAAAAAAGGCCTTTCAAGATTCCAATAGAATGTTCAATACGGACTCTTGACTTTGCCAAATGATTGTTGAATTTGGCATTTTGACTGTCTTCTGAAGCTGCTCCCCAAAAAGCAGGAAGTACATACTTTCCATTCACATAAGCAGAATCTGCAAGAAGATACTGATTTTCATCAAAGAATTTTTCAGGTTCATTTGAAATATGCATTCTTTGGAAGACGTAGGAGTCATGACATGAGCCAGGATAGCCAGCAAAGAATGATATAAATTTTTTGTTTATGTCACATATAAGCTGAACGTTAATTGAATATCTATAAAGAAGATATATTTGTTTGTGTTAGTTTCAAGGAGGATGAAAGGAGTTAAAAATAATCTACCTCTTTTTACGGTCAAAGTAATTGTTTCCACCTTGAGCAGGTTTCTGGCTCAAAGGAATAGTAGTACCATCAACAAAACCAATACATCCTGGAAAGCCCTCTGCTTGCATAACCTGAGATGATTCAAGTCGCTCTTCTTTTGTTGGCCAGGTGAGAAGTTGAGATTCCAAGGAGTTGATGGCAGTGATACATCGTTTGGTATAAGTTTTAACTGAACCATACCCTAAATCAAAGACATTTTCTAAACGTTTCAAAGCGGCTCCATTACCATTTGAACCCAAACGACATAGTGTGATGGCCAATTGAATTGAAGGATGTTGTTGTTCTTTTTGAGAATTATTGTGAAATATGGGATGATCCTGAATAAGCTCAAGCAATTTAAGGAAACATTCCTGAGAAGTCCTGAACAGCCATCTAAAACTGGGTGTAGATAGTTTAAGAAGTGTTTGGATGGTGTACTTGGGGGTATGAAGTACTTGAGGCTTTCTGGGAAGAAGGTAACGTTTCCTGGCCATTTTTGATAAAACGACAAAATCTTCTTCTAGATCAGAATCGGAATCAGAGTCCAAGAGCAGTTCAAGCGCCATGAAAGTCATTGCTTTATGTAATTTATCACAATTTGAAAGTGAGGAAGGCATGACTCTTATATGATATGATATGAAGATGTAAGTGATGTACGATGTTTTGAGTTATGAAGTGTTATTCTGCGGAGTACTGCGTATGAATGGGATGATGCTGACAAATCAGTGAAATGGGACTTGATGGTGAAATCAGCACTTTTGGTTGAGAAAGTGCGGATTTGAGTGAAATAAGTGACTTATTTCATTTTGAAATCCACCAGTATTGGGGCTAGTGTGTTTTGGAAATCCGCACTTATTTAAGTGCGGATTTGGTCAAATTTAAGTGCGGATTTGTAAGTGCGGATTTGCCAGAACTGACACCCCCTAATATTGGTTTTTCAAAGATTGACAAATCATCTTCCAACATACAGACTTCATTTTCATCACTATATGAGATATTGCTGTCATAATCACTTTTTGAATTCTGATTTTTCACAGGTTCAACATTTTTTTTATGAGTGGAATATCTTGATTCATACTTATGGTTTAATAATATTTCATTGCAAATATTAATAAATTCAGAATATTCAGTAACTTTTAATGTTCTAGCTACAACAATGTCTCTGACAGATAAAGGTAATTTATATATTATCTTATCTTTCCATAAGTTAAAATCCATATTAGGCTCAATGACTTTTAATATTCTATTTAAATTCATTAAAAATACCATAGGTTTGTCACCATTCAACGGATTGTACCTAGTTTTCTCATAAAGTATCTGCTGAGTAAGCCTGAATTTAGAACCTCCAAATTGTTTTTCAATAAGTTGTTTCCATTCAGCCCAAGAGTAATCTTTACCCTCACTCAATACAGCTTCAAACCATAATAAAGCAACATCCTTAAATAAAGAAATTAATTTTGATGTTATTTCTTCATCTGGCAACTTATATGAGAATTTCAAGTTGTCAATTCTTTGAATAAAATGTTGCCAATCAGAGCTGGCTTCCCCATCATAAGTTGGGTACTGATCTATCTTAGGCCAGTTCTTCTGATTGGATTTTTTCTCACTAATCTTAGGTAAATTCAACAACTCATTTACCCTTGATAAATGGTCTTGTATTTCCTCCTGTACGGATTTGTTACTTACATTTTCAGATTTGACACTATCACCAGATGGTTTTAGTTGTGGTGGTATAGGGAAGGAATGATATTCACTTTTGCCAATGAAAGGATTATTATTATATTGAGTATACTTATGATTATCCTGGTTCATTAGTAGATTGGCAGTTTCAATCTCAACTTTAGTTAATATTTGTAGTAGCTAAGAGACACTTTGATTAGTCTGGGCAAAAGATAACTTAGTTCTTGATTCAGTTTTCAACAAGTGTGCTTCATACAATTTTTCCAATTCACAGAATTTGTTTGAAAGTTCACTATATTTTTTACTCAATGAATCATATTTAAGAGTTAGAGACAAATTTTCTTTCTCTAATTCTTTATTACGTGTTGCCAGTTGAGAAATATTTAATGTCAAGGATGAAATTGTATCACTAGTGAGCTTAACTGTCTGTTCCTCCCAATCAGTCATTCTATTCCACAATTCTGAAACAATTCTATGGAAAGTTGGATTATTGTTAAAATACTCCATGTCTTCCTTTTCAATTCTCTCACTCTCCTGTGAACTTCTAATCTCACTAGTAAGTGGTGGCAACTGAGGATTAACTGTATTATTATTATGAATAGTACTGTTATTGTGGACAAAAGACAGGTCAGGTGTATCTACATCAAAACCTAAATTTCTTAAATCCTCCTCTATTTTCTGCACAGATTTAACATCAATACGATTACCTATATTGTAATTATCAGTATTGTGTTCAATCTGAAAGGGTAATCTACTTACCATGGGATAGATTTTAGTCCTGATTTTTGGCGCTTTTTTCCAATGTAGGGGTGAACTGGGGAAGTCTGATGAGGTGGTGGATCCCTGTTGCAGCTGTGGCTGGTCCATTGTTGATGGAACCAGTCCCACTTCCATTTGTCTACCAGGATTTTCTCCTGGGAGTGATGTGACCTGCCTGGGATAGAAGGTTGCTGACTTGGTTGACCTGGCTGGCCTCCCTTTAGCTCTTCCAGTGTCTGATTCATTTGTTGAAGCCCTACCTTGCAATTGTTCTGTAATTTCTCTACCTCTTTTAGCATGAGTGACTTGGATTCTTCCAACTTCAAAACCTGTTTTGCCAAGTGGGATAGTTGATCCTGAAGAGGAGGAGACGTCTTTTTTATGGTTATCTTTTTTAAAAGGGCATCTTTTTACCCTATGCTCATCTTCTCTGCCTGGGGGTATTGCTGACCCTCCATGGTTATGTCCTGGATAGTTTTTGTTAGATTTAGACCTGGTATTATAAGCAGGCTTTTCACTTACACTGTCCTGAGAAGCACTCATATTGTTAATAATGACAATATATCATGTCTACAGGAAGGAAAAACTCTATGTAATTTGTAGACAAAAAGTATTAGCAATGTTATTACTAATAAAAAAGCACTGGAGCTTACCCTGAATTGATATCTTTATTTATTTAAATAAAATATAAGAAAAATTCAAAAAAATCTGTTAAAAATATAATAATAAGTTTAACTAGACCTTTATAAGGGTGAATAATTAGCTTACCAAGCTTTAACCAAATACCAATTTAATTGGGTGTTATATTTGTGTCCAAATACCAAGTGAAATTGGGTTTATATTGGGTACAGTTACTACTGTAAATACCTAATTTTTATGATAAAAAATTAGTAAAATTATTATAAGGATTCTTTTCTGAAATCACTGAGTTATGATGACCCACTAATATGCAGCAGACCCAAATATTTGGTTTGTTTTTGAGCTATACTAAGTAAAAATCACGTCCTAAGGCTTATACTAAAAAATCAACAATAATCAAGAAAAGACCCCCAATTGTCAGTATAGTCTAGTATATAAGTATGATATAATTTTTCAACTGAACCAAAGATGTAGAAAACAAAAGTTAATTAAATATAGAGAGACACAAGTCTTTGAGAGAAGTAGCGCTTTAATAAGAGAAAATAAAGTACCTGAACCAAAGATGTAGACAACAAAATTTAATTAAATATAGAGAGACACAAGTCTTTGAGAGAAGTAGCGCCTTAATAAGAGAAACTAGAGAGAGAAACAGAAGTTAATATAAGAAGAATAGGAAAGTAAGTTGAAGAATAAAATAAGAGAAGGATGATAAAAGGAGATGTGCATTGCAGCAGAAGAGCAGACTAACATAAAATACCTGAACCAAAGATGTAGATGACAAACATTAATTAAATATAGAGAGACACAAGTCTTTGAGAGAAGTAGCGCTTTAATAAGAGAAACTAGAGAGAGAAACAAAAGTTAATATAAGAAGAATAGGAAAGTAAGTTGAAGAATAAAATAAGAGAAGGATGATAAAAGGAGATGCAGAATAACGAAGAGAATGCATCTCCTTTTATTCACAAAATGATGTAAATTCTACTTTGCATAATAATGAAAAGACTACACGCGGAACAAATATGATAATGAAAAGACTCCACGTGGAATAAAAATACAAATGAAAGTAATATCTAAATTGTCAAGTCAGTAAATAAATAGAATATTTCATATAAAACCCCCCCATGCTCAATGCTGCAAGTCAGATAAGCCTATTGCACTACAAAATTCATCATGTTTTTGACGTGATAAGGATTTAGTTAAAAGATCAGCTAACATGTCACTAGTCAAAATATAATTTAATTTAAGAGATTTAGATTCTACAATTTCTCGAAGCCAGTGTAGTTGCATGTTGAAATGTCTTGTTCTATGTTGATAAAGTGGGTCGTTGACTAAAGAAATTGCCCCTTTATTATTGTTATTCATGATAGGCATATTGTGGGAAAGCTTCAAACCAGCAAATAGTTGAGTGAACCAGGCAAGATCTTGACCATTTTCAGAGATTGCACAGTATTCAGCTTCAGTAGTGGAGAGAGCTACGGCTTGTTGTTTGCTTGATCTCCAACCAAGTAGCCCGTTATGAAAGACCAAAGCACCAGAAGTTGATTTGCATCCAGCAGATGATCCCCAATCAGCATCTACATAACCAGTGATATCTTTAGATGATACACTTCCTCCAAGAGCGAGTCCAAAATTTCTTGTTTTTTGTAAATATTGTAGAACATGTTTGAAATGAGTAACATGGTCAAAGGAAGGATTGTTGAGGAATTGAGATAAAGAGCTGGCAGCAAAAGCCAGATCTGGACAAGTGCACGAGACTAAATTATTCAAGAGACCTATTGCACGTCTTTAGTTGAATGTACAAGGTTCTTTGTCAGCTGGTTTGGGTACAAGTTTTGCATTTGGAACAAGGGGAGTTGAGGCAGGATGACAGTCAGACATGTTGTATTCATGCAACATGTTATTGATGTACAGTGGTTGTGATATTTAAAATTCTTTCTTCTCCCTATATCTAGTAATTTTCATGCCAAGAATACAGGAGACTTCACCCTGATCATCCATTTCAAAAGACATTTTTAACTGATTTTTAATTTTACAAATGTTTTTACCACAAATAACAAGGTCATCAACATGAATGAAGATAAAACAAGGATTGTCTTCTGAAAAATTTGCAACGACACAAGGGTCAGCTGGATTGGGGAAGAAACCAATGGTTTCAAAGAAATCTTTGATGCATTTGTACCAGCATCGGGGACTTTTTTTGAGTCCATATAATGATTTTTGTATTTTTAAGCAGGAGTTAGGTGTGAAAAACTCATTAAAACCTTCAGGAATATGGATATATATGTCTTCTTCAGGAATACCATCAAGAAAAGCTGTTCAAACATTCATCTGATGAACTTCATAGTTGTTTTGCGCGGACAAACTTAGTTGTGTTCGCAAAGAAGCAAGATGACCGGTAGGTGCAAAAGTATCATTATAATCAATACCTTCAGTTTGTAAAAACCCTTGAACACCGAGTCGAGCTTTGAAACAAGATAAATTTCCATTGCTGTCAGTTTTTCTTTTAAAAACCCAAACCGTTCCTAGTAAAGTTCTTCCTGCAGGAATAGGCACTATGTTCCATAATTTGTGATTTTTAATAGAAGATAATCCGGAATCAATAGCTTGCTTCCACATTACGGCATCAGATCCTGTAATAGCATGAGTAAAATTTTTGGTACATCACCAAAGTCCACAACCATGTTGCAGTTGTTTTGAAGACGACGTGAATGAGAAGGAAGGATATTTTCAGTACTTATGTGACTATTTATATTTTTACTAGCTGGTTGATTTTTCGGAATCCACATGTAGTGTTTTCCATCACTTGGAGTACTTATATTGCATTCAGGAATGACATTGCAAGATGAATATATGGAAGATTCTGTGGTAGCAAGTGAGTCGGGCATTGAATTGAAGTCATCAAAAATTGGAATATCAGGAAAGGGTGCTGGATTGATGTTTTTTGAAGCTATTTCTTGAGAAAGCTGGAATGAGTTGTCGCAGAATCTTACATCATGAGTTATAATGAATTGATCTTGACTTGGTGAATATATCTTGTAGTTTCAATGACCATCAGCATAACCTATAAAGATTCCTCTTTCACCTGTTGGTGCAAATTTGGAAAGACACCGTGCCTTAGGAATGTTAAAGACCACATTTCAACCAAAAACATGGAGATTACCATAGTTGACAGGCGATTTTGAATCCCATAGTTCAATAGGTAATTTATTATTGAGGACAGAGGAAGGTGTGCGATTTAGGAGATAGTTTGCTGTTGCAATAGCTTCTGCCCACCAGGTTCCATCTAGTCCACAGGTTAATAGCATAGCACGTGCCTTTTCAACAAGTGTTTGGTTTCCCCTTTCAGCATAAGGATTTTGTTGGGGAGTGTAAGGAGCTGTTTTCAAGTGGGTGATTCCTTTACTGTTGAAAATCATATTGAAAGCTTCATTGAAAAATTCACCACCATTTTCAGTGATAACAGTTTTGATATGATTCTCACATTGGTTTTCGGATAAATTCAGGAATGATTTGAAATAATTAAATGTGGCAGACTTTAGGTCGAGGAAGTATACACTTCTAAATCGAGAGTATCTGTCAACAATTTGGAGAAAATACTAGCTACCACCTTTGGATGCTGGAGAAATCAGACAACACAAATCCATGTGAATGATATCAAGAGGTTTTTCAGAAGTAGGAAATTTACCAGAAAAAGGAAGTCTATGAGATTTGGACAGGAGACAGGGTGTACAAATTATTTTAGAAAAATCTAAATCTGGAAACATGATTTTTGCCACGGCATTATTTGGATGTCCTATTGCATTGTGAATCTTTAGAAGAGAAGGTTTTTCTGTTACAGAACAGATTATATTTTTATTAGTGAGAGGAAAAAATAGAACATCTTCATCCAAGTTACACTGAAAGACAAAATTATTATTTTTATCCATTAGTTGGGCATGCGTTCCACACCCCTTGATGCTTTAATGTTGTTTGAGAAATCAAGAGGCTGAGATAAGGGTGGATTGGACCTCGGACACATAGAGTGCATTAGGAATGGAAAATATACTACTGTTGATGGTGAAGACAGCAGTTCCAATACCAAGTGCCTTAATATGACCTTCATTGGCATTGAGTAAGGTTTTAGAGGTGGAGGTGAGGTTTGAAAAGAAACAATAGTCATTAAATAATGAAAAGGAGGCACCACTGTCAAGTACTGCCAGAGCAGGGATAGTTTTAGACAGGCCAACAGCTAGGGCTTTGCCTTCTTGTTCCTTTTTTCTTTTATAGAATTCCTCTCGCTTCTCTGGATGAAGTTGAAAGCAATTAGATTCAGGGTGTGGTGCCAGAGGGTTGTGTTTTCCATTGAAGCATAGAGGTTTGCTTTTAAAATTGAAAGCTAAGCTGGATTTAGGATTATCAGATTTCCTTTGTTTTATGTCTTTCTCTAATTTGGTTAATACCTCATCAATGGTTAGAGTCTTCTTAGTAACTTTAACATTAGTGAAGATAAGATTTGAGACATTCTGATAAGATTCAGGAATAACAAGAAGGATATAAAAGGAAAAAACAGTTTGAAGGGTGTCTCCCATGAACAGAGAGGGTGAGACTTCTTTGAGTAGTTTGAGAGTACTGCGAAAATCTTTGATGGAGGTAGAGATATCGTTTTCTCCAAACTGAATGATGAAAAGGTCAGCTATGATACTGGCACAATTTTCAGCTGAAGTGGAGGCATAGTGTTCCTTAATCCGGTCCCATAGTTCAGCAGGATCAAAAATGGAGTTATCAGGGAAAAATTGAGTATGCTTACCATTGTCCAGGAACATTCGCAGAATCATGGCCCTCTGTTTCTTTTTGAAATTTAATATTTCAAGAGCAGCAGCATCTGTTGGGGGAGTGACAGTCTTGAGAAGGAATTTGTCAAGATTTCGTATCCCTAGAGCATAGTACATCTGGTTCTTCCAAGTGGCATAATTTTTATTGGTTAGGATTTCAACTCCTTTGATTTCAGAAAAATGTGAGTCCAAATTTGACCAGGTATTTGAAGCTTCTGGAACAGTAGTGATTATGGATTCTAAGGAGGTCTCAGAGTTTTTGATAGGTGATGAAGCCATGTTGGAGTAAGTTAAAAAGGCACTGGGACCATAACCTTTTGAACTGAACCAAAGATGTAGACAACCAAAGTTAATTAAATATAGAGAGACACAAGTCTTTGAGAGAAGTAGCGCTTTAATAAGAGAAAATAAAATACCTGAACCAAAGATGTAGACGACAAAAGTTAATTAATTATAGAGAGACACAAGTCTTTGAGAGAAGTAGCGCTTTAATAAGAGAAACTAGAGAGAGAAACAAAAGTTAATATAAGAAGAATAGGAAAGTAAGTTGAAGAATATAATAAGAGAAGAATGATAAAAGGAGATGTGCATTGCAGCAGAAGAGCAGACTAACATAAAATATCTGAACCAAAGATGTAGATGACAAATGTTAATTAAATATAGAGAGACACAAGTCTTTGAGAGAAGTAGCGCTTTAATAAGAGAAACTAGAGAGAGAAACAAAAGTTAATATAAGAAGAATAGGAAAGTAAGTTGAAGAATAAAATAAGAGAAGGATGATAAAAGGAGATGCAGAATAACAAAGAGAATTCATCTCCTTCTATTCACAAAATGATGTAAATGCTACTTCGCATAATAATGAAAAGACTACACGCGGAACAAATATGATAATGAAAAGACTCCACGCGGAATAAAAATACAAATGAAAGTAATATCTAAATTGTCAAGTCAGTAAATAAATAGAATATTTCATTTAACAATAATAGTATTTATTTATGTTCCTACTACTTATTGATAAATGATTTAGTGATTAAACCTCAGGGGAAGACTAATAAAATAGTTATACTCAAATAAAACTCACAATACTTGGATTTAAATACGTGCTTAGTGGTAGAAAATAGATAAATAGAATATAGTTATAGCTTATATAATGATAATATCAACTTATAAAGGCTTTTATAATATATTTCTAAATGTTAATAATTGTATTGAAGTGTTTGATTTAAATTTAGTAAGTAATTGATGATGAATAACCGTCGAAATCCCTCCTTACTTATACCCAAACCCCCTGGAGTGCACAGACCTTCAATCCAGATGATGTCACTGCTATCCCTGGCAATTACAGCACTGTGAGGGCCCATCACCTCCCCATGGCGTCCACTTCAAGCAGATTCAACATCCAGACCTCCAGTAAGGACCCTCCATCACAATTAATGATAACACAGACCCAAAACATAATTAGAAAATCCAGATAAAAGTGGATACCATAAAGAAACAGGTGAAATAAGTAATCCAAAAGAGATTTAATGAAACCCAAAGCATATAAAGGAAACAAATGAAATTTCCAAGCCCCCAATAACATCCCCAAGCATCCACATTAACCCAGAAATGACCTCCCAACCCATAAATCCGTGAATATCCATCTAAGGAAGCAGATTAAGTTGTGCAAACTAAGTGTATGCGCCTGATATAGATGTCTATGCTTCTGTAGGCGTTGTGAATCCACTGATTTCGTCAATATGACCTAAAATAAGCAGAAAAACAAACGTTATAGGCTATTAAGAGGCTAATTCCCACTTATAGACCTAAATATACATAATATACTGCATATTTCACTGAATATGAGCTTTATGTATACATTTAAGCCTATGTATGTCAATAATTACTTAATATCACTTAAGATAAGTATATTATGACTCCATTAACACCTTAATAAGTATTATTAGGCTATGGATAAGCTATTTAAACTACTATAAGTTATACAATAGTGTAATAATTATATATATATGTATTATAATCATATATATAATTGTTTTAACCTTATTTTTAAGATATAAGCTTGATGTACTTAAGGTTATCTTATTTTAAGCATAATAAATACTGAGTCCTAGGGATATCTAGGCTGACAAGACTAATAAAGAAAATCATGGATTTCATCCATAATTTGTATCTCTGGAAGTTTCAAACTAATGTATGAGGATTTCTTTTGTAATGTGAGAGTCCAACATTGCAAGTTATGGATGAAATCCTTGATTCGTCCCATTGGAAGTTGAAAATCAGTGCAAGAGGCTCACTTTTGGAGTATTAGAGTTCAATAATAAAGATTATGGATGAAATTTATTTTTTGCACTATTGGCAGGGGGGAATCATTGTGAGAGGCTTGTTTTTGGAGTATAAGAGTTCAATAATGCAATTTATGGATGAAATCTATAATTTTCACCATCGGCAGTGGCAAGTCAGTGTAAGGGGCTCACTTTTTCAATTTAAGAGTACTATAATGCAAACTATGGATGAAATCCATGATTTGAAACATGTGCTGTTGCAAACTAGTGGGTGGGGCTTGCTTTTGCAATGTAAGAGTTCAATGATGCAAATTATGGATGAAATCAATTATTTGCACCATTGGCAATGGCAAGGCAATGTGAGAGGCTTTCTTTTGGAGTATAAGTGTTCAATAATGCAAATTATGGATGAAATACTTGATTTTCATCATTGGAAGTGGCAAATCAGTGCAAGGGGCTCGATTCTGGAGTATAAGAGCTCAATAATGCAAATTATGGATGAAATTTATGATTTTCACCATTGGCAAAGGCAAATCAGTATGAGAGGCTTGCTTTTGAAGTATAATAGTTCAATAATTAAAATTATGGATGAAATCTATGATTTGCACCATTGGAGGTTGCAAATTAATATGGGAGGCTTGTTTTTCTAATGTATGAGTCACTGTGATTAAAAATTTCAGTGGTAGGTAGATTGGCACAATGCATTACAGCAGCACATATTTAATTTAAGCCTAGATCAAGTGTAAGTCAGAAGACAAAATGTCTGCTATTTGAGTATCCCACTATGAAAGTTTTTTCAGAAGGGCTACAACATGATGTTAGGAGTGACTTATAGCTTGCTGCACATTTTACTGTGCATATAAGAATGGGTGCCTAAGGATTAGATGCAGAAAAATTTTAAGGTATGGGCATATGTACCTAATGCTGACTAATCAAGTTAAGGGGGATAAGTTCTTGAGGGGCTTGGATGTACCCAACAGATGTCCTGTGTAGGGAAAAGCACACTTTAGAAGTATACCATTTAATAGGGTATGCAATTCAAATTAAAATGACTTGGTACCTTTTTTGAAGCTTGCTTGAATGGCATATATGGTAATTTTGACACCCCCTAATCAATATCTATTAGAATGAAAACCAGCACAACCCTGACCATTCCTTACAAATTCCTTTTTCACTTAACCTTATCTTTCACTTCCTTATTATTAAATTAATATAAGCTTTTTTATAATTTCACTATAAACAATAAATATATATATATATACAAGCTCTTAGAGAAAGGCATAAAAATACACAACTGTTGTCTATTTATATTCTCAAAATCCTGCTACCCATCTGTGTAGCAGATGGACAGAAGGCTCACACACACATCTGGACCTTTGGCCCATATTTTGGGCCTGGGTGCTATGCACATTGCATGATAGGGATGATTAAGGTAAGGGGAAGTTAGGTTAGTGGCATGATTTGCTACTTTTTTGGAAGTTAGGGCACTTTTTCCTCTATATAGATAGAAAATCCTGATACCTGTCTGCTACACAGACAGTTAGAAGCCTTGCACACACACCCAGACCCTTGGCCCAGATGTGTGTTCCTGCATTCTACTCACATTTTACGGTAAGAATCATTATACATCTGGACCTTCAGCCACAATGTTAGTCACAATAATGTTGAGTAAACATGATTGGAATGATTGTACATTTGGACCTTTGGCCTGAATATTTGTCATAAATGTGTTGAATATGCATGATTGGCATAACTACACATCCTGAACTTTGGCCTGGATATTTGTTATAACTTTCAGCCTAAATATCCTTAGGACTGAGTATTTCTTATGCTTAAAATTAGATAAACTTAAGTAGATTAAGCTTATATCTTAAAAATAAGGTTAAAATAATAATATATATTATTTTATTATATATATATATAATTATTATTCTATTATATAATTTATAATAGTTTAAATAGCTTATCCATGGCCTAATAATATTTATTAAGGTGTTAATGGAGTCATAATATACTTATCTTAAGTGATATGAAATAATTATTGACATACATAAGCTTATATGTATACATAAATCTCATATTCAGTGAAATATGCAGTATATTATGTATATTTAGGTATATAAGTGGGTTTTAGCCCCTTAATAGCATATAACCTTTGTTTTTCTGCTTATTTTAGGTCATATGGACGAAATACGTGGACTCAAAACGCCTACAGAAGCATAGACACCTATATCAGGCGCATACACCCAGTTTGGACAACTAAAATTACTTCCTTGGATGGTTATTCACAGATTTATGGTTTGGAAGGATGTTTCTGGGTTAATGTGGATGCTTGGGGATGTTATTGGGGGCTTGGACATTTTATTTGTTTCCTTTATATGCTTTTAGTTTCATTAAATCTCTTTTTGATTGTTTATTTTACCTGTTTCTTTATGGTATCCGCTTTTATCTGGATTTTCTATTTATGGTATGGATCAGTGTTATTATTAATAGTGATGGAGGGTCCTTACTGGAGGTCTGGGTGTTGAAACTGCTTGAAGTGGACGCCATGGGGAGTTGATGGGCCCTCACAGTGCTTTAATTGCCGGGGATAGCAGTGACATCATCTGGATTGAAGGTCTGTGCACTCCAGTGGATTTGGGTATAAGTAAGGAGGGATTTTGACAGTTATATATCATCATTCAATTACTACAACTCCAATAAACACTACTATACAATTATTAACATTTATAAATATATTATAAAGCCACTATAAATTGATATTATCTTTATATAAGCTATAATTATATTTTATTCATCTATTTTCCACCAAAAGCACGCATTTAAATCCAAGTATTGTGAGTTTGACTTGAGTATAACTATTTTATTAGTCTTCCCCTGAGGTTTAATCACTAAATAATTTATCAATAAGTAGTAGGACCATAAATAAACACTTTTATATCATACTTATATACTAGACTATACTGACAATTGGGGTTCTTTTCTTATATTTTACTTATTATTTAGTATAAGCCTTGGGACGTGATTTTTACCTTAGTAAAGCTCAAAATAAACCAAATATTTGGGTCTGCTGCATATTAGTGGTTCATCATAACTCATTGATTGCGGAAAATAACCCTTAAAATAATTGTACTAATTTTTTATCATAAAAATTAGATATTTACAGTAGTAACTGTACCCAATATAAACCCAATTTCACTTGGTATTTGGACACCAATATAACACCCAATTAAAATTGGTATTTGGTTAAAGCTTGGTAAGCTAATTATTCACCCTTATAGAGGTCTAGTTAAACTTATTATTATATTTTTTAACAGATTTTTTCGAATTTTTCTTACATTTTATTTAAATAAATAAAGACATAAATTCAGGGTAAGCTCCATTGCTTATATTAGTAATATAATTGCTAATATCTTTTGTCTACTAATTCCATAGAGTTTTTTCCTTTTTTAGACGTAAAATATTGTCATTCTTAACAATATGAGTGCTCCCCAGGAGAGTTTAAGTGAAAAGCCTGCTTATAATACCAGGTCTAAAGCTAACAAAAACTTTCCAGGACATCACCATGGAGGGCCAACAGTACCCCCAGGCAGAAAGCATGAGTATAGAAGAAAAGGACGCCCTCTTAAAAAAGATAA
The DNA here is from genome assembly GCA_030280995.1 of Hemileia vastatrix. Lineage (NCBI taxonomy): Eukaryota > Fungi > Basidiomycota > Pucciniomycetes > Pucciniales > Zaghouaniaceae > Hemileia > Hemileia vastatrix. The sequence continues at coordinate 339,438 of JASXTE010000017.1, read as the reverse complement.
CTATAAAAAAGACGTCTCCTCCTCTTCAGGATCAACTGTCCCACCTGGCTAAACAGGTTCTGAAGTTTGAGGAATCAAAATCACTCATGTTCAAAGAGGTAGAGCAGTTGCAAAACAATTGCAAGGTAGGGTTTCAGCAGATGAATCAGGCATTGGAAGAGTTAAAGGGAGGCCAGCCCAGTCAGTCAAATCAGCAACCCCCTATCCAAGGCGGGTCAACTCACTCCCAGGAGAAAATCCTGGTAGACAAATGGAAATGGGACTGGTTTCATCAACAGTGGACAAGCCACAGTTGCAACAGGGATCCACCACCTCATCTGACTTCCTCAGCTCACCCTTACAAAGGAAAAAAGTGCCAAAAATTAGGACTAGCAACCATCCCTTTGTAAGTAGATTACCTTCTCAGATTGAACATAATACTGATAATTACAATATAGGTAATTCTATTGATATTAAATCTGTGCAAAAAATAGAGGAGGATTTAAGAAATTTAGGTTTTAGAGTAGATACACCTGACTTGTCTTTTGTCCACAATAACAGTACTATTTATAATGATAATACAGTTAACCCTCAGTTGCAACCACCTACCAATGAGATGAGAAGTTCACAGGAGAGTGAGATAATTGAAAAGGAAGACATGGAGTATTTTAACAATAATCCAACTGTCCATAGAATTGTTTCAGCATTGTGGAATAGAATGACTGATTGTGAGGAACAGACAGTTAAGCTCACTAGTGATACAATTTCATCCTTGACATTAAACATTTCTCAATTAGCAACACGTAACAAAGAATTAGAGAAAGAACATTTGTCTCTAACTCTTAAATATGATTCATTGAGTAATAAATATAATGACCTTTCAAACAAATTCTGTGAGTTAGAGAAATTATATGAAACACATTTATTAAAAACTGAATCAAGAACAAAGTTATCTTTTTCCCAGACAAATCAAAGTGTCTCTGAGTTGCTACAAAGATTAACTAAAGTTGATATTGAAACTGCCAATCTACTAATGAACCAGGATAATCATAAGTATAATCAATATAATAATAATCCTTTCATTGGCAAATGTGAATCTCATTCCTTCCCTATACCACCACAATTAAAACCATCTGGTGGTAGTGTCAAATCTGAAAATGTAAGTCACAAATCTGTACAGGAGGAAATACAAGACCATTTATCAAAAGTGAATGAGTTGTTGAATTTACCTAAGATTAGTGAGATAAAATCCAATCAGAAAAAATGGCCTAAGATAGATAAGTACCCAACTTATGATGAGGAAGCCAGCTCTGATTGGCAACATTTTATTCAAAGAATTGACAACTTGAAATTCTCATATAAGTTACCAGATGAAGAAATAACATCAAAATTAATTTCTTTATTTAAGGATGTTGCTTTATTATGGTTTGAAGCTGTCTTGAGTGAGGGTAAAGATTACTCTTGGGCTGAATGGAAACAACTTATTGAAAAACAATTTGGAGGTTCTAAATTCAGGCTTACTCAGCAGAGACTTTATGAGAAGACTAGGTATAATCCGTTGAATGGTGTCAAACCTATGGTATTTTTAATGAATTTAAACAAAATATTAAAAGCCATTGAGCCTCATATGGATTTTAACTTATGGAAAGATAAGATAATATATAAATAACCTATATCTGTCAGAGACATTGTTGTAGCTAGAACATTAAATGTTACTGAATATTCTGACTTTATTAATGTTTGCAATGAAATATTATTAAACCATAAGTATGAATCAAGGTATTTGACTTATAAACAAAATGTTGAACCTGTAAAAACTCAGAATTCAAAAACACTTCAGGAGAAGCAGAAAAAACCTACTGCACCTGTAGTACCTAAAGAGTATGAAACAAATACTTGTTATAAGTGTAACAAACCTTGGGTCAAAGGTCACAAATGTGAGAAAAACATAAATATTGTTGAAAATCAATGTGAATCTGAAACTGAAACTGAAAAAAGTAAAGAATCAAGTGATTATGACAGCAATATCTCATATAGTGATGAAAATGAAGTCTGTATGTTGGAAGATGATTTGTCCATCTTTGAAAATCCAATATTAAATATGGACTCCAATGAATCTTTAATGAATTTTGAGGATGCTGAAATCATTAAGGATATACAAGATGATAACTTTAGAATGATACCTATCACAGTTCCAGCTATCATTTCTGGTGAAAATGTTAATATAGTACTGGACACAGGAGCTGCTGGTTCTGTTGTTTCCACTAATACATTACAGAAAATTGATAGTGAATATAAGTTTAAGCTTGAACCACTTCAAAATAAAAATTGGAGAGGTTTTGGATCAGTGCTACACCCCATTGGTAAATACAAAGCTGCTGTTTTCTTTAAACACTAACATGGTTATGTAAGGGTCACTTGTGACTTTGTGGTAATGGATAATACTAACTGTAGTAACTGTTTTATCATTGGAAATGATATTCTGACTAAATTTGGTGTAAAATTAGACCCTGCTAATAACAATTTTACAATTGGCATGAATGGTAAAAGGAAATTTAAAATAAATTCTTTTAACACAGTTTTACACGATGAGTCAGTAACAAATTCCCCGTCTAAAGGAAGAGAATCCAATGAGATGGAACTTCTGGAAACAGAAATTTCAAAAGCATCATTTGGCACTCAGATAAGTAAAACTGAGAAAGATAATATTTTGGAATTAATTAAAGCTTTTCCAATGGCTTTTGCACATGGTACAAATGAACTTGGCCTTGTAAAAGATCATGAAATGAAGATTAGTTTAACCTGTGTTATGGATAATATTCCTGCTAGTCTTAAAAAGAAACCATACCCTGCTTCACCAATGAAGAGGAAAGACATAGAGGATAATATTAAGATGTTATTAAAAATGAACATTCTTGAGAAGGTTGAAGCTACACCAAAATATTGTGTAATATCACTAGTGCTAATTTCTTATGAACAAGATAAAGCAAGACTGTGTGGTGATTATAGAGCATTAAATACATTTACAGTAGATGATATTTATCCCTTTCCAAGGATTGCCTCTATACATGCTACCCTTAAAGGTGCTAAGTATATAAGTTGCTTAGATGGAAATAAAGGGTACCATCAAATTTCTGTTGAAAAGAATTCACAGAACTTTTGGTTGATAACAACACACATGGGAATTTATAAGTATGTCAGAATGCCATTTGGAACAAAAAATGCTCCATCAGTGTTTCAGAAGTTAATGGATATAACATTCCATAATGAAATGATTGAAGGATGGTTAATGGTATACATTGATGACATCATAGTGTTCTCTAAAACTTTTGATGAACACTTAATCCATTTAAGGAAAGTATTTCAGAAAATGGATGAAATAAAGATGACCCTTGCATTGAAAAAATGTAAATTTGGGTTTGAATCTTTAAAAGTGCTTGGTCATATTGTATCTGGCTTACAAATATGTGTAGACCAAAATAAAGTGGCTGCAATATAGAATATTAGCATTCCTCAAAATTTAAAAGATGTAAAATCTTTTCTTGGAATGTGTGGTTATTATAGACAATATATAAAAAACTACCAATCAATTGCTGCACCACTGACCACACTGATAAAGAAATCAGAAGCTTTCATTTGGAATAATGAAAGACAAAAAGCTCTTGATAAGTTGAAAGAATGTTTAATGACAGCTCTTATCTTGGGTTTACCAGATTTCCAATTACCTTTTGTATTATATACAGATGCAAGTTTTATTGGTCTGGGTGCTGCTTTGCATCAAAAGCAACTTATTGAAGGAAAAATGTCAGAAGTAGTAATCTGCTATATTTCACGTACTCTGAGAAGTAGTGAATTGAAATATGGTGCTACTCAACTTGAATGTTTGGCAGTAGTATGGGCTCTTGAGAAGCTACATTATTACCTTGAAGACCAAAAATTTGAGTTAATAACTGACTGTAGTGCAGTTAAGTCACTCTTAAACATGAAAACTCCTAATAGACACATGTTTAGATGGCAATTAGCTGTACAAGAATACAGAGGCTGGATGACTATTACACATAGAGCAGGAACCTTGCACTCTAATGTAGATCTGTTATCTAGAGTACCTCTGCCTAATAATGATGATAATCCTGCTTATGTTCTTGAGTCAGAGATTATTAACATTTATGGCATTTATATTTATTGTAGATCTTGAGGATGAATTTATGCAATCAATTCTTGATAATTATAATTCAGATCCTGACTTGAGTAAATTAACTACAATATTAAATGATCCATCTAATGCTTCAATGAATGTTTTAATAAAAACATTACCAATTAAGTATAAAGAGGCATTAGAAAAAGGAAAATTTTCCATTGAGGATGGTTTTATATATTACAGGAAAAAATTCAGTAATGTAATTGTAATTCCCCCTTCAATGATGGAGTTAATGTTAAGTATATGTCATGATGATATATTAGCAGGTCATTTTGACTACCATAAAACATTAACCAGAGTAAAAAACACAGCTTGGTGGATTAACATGTCTGAGGATGTTCAGAAATATGTTGAAACATGTGATTCTTGTCGAAAAATCTAAAAGATTAACTGGAAAAAGAGCTGGTTTATTACAACAAATTGAGCAACCAAAAGCTCCATGGAAAATTATTAACATGGACTTTGTAACAGGTTTTCCAATAGCAGGGAATAAGAGTTATAGCTCCTGCTGGGTAATTGTAGATAGATTTACAATGATGTGTAAATTTATTCCTACCCACAAAGAGGTTTCTGCAAAGGACTTAGCTTTTTTATGGTGGATACAAATGTTAAATACAGCAGGTTTCCCCAAAGCAATAGTTTCTGACAGAGATCCTAAATTTACTTCTGAGTTCTGGATGTCACTTATGGATGTTTCAGGGTGTCAATTAAAACTTTCTACAGCACACCATCCACAAACTGATGGGCTAGCAGAAAGAATGATATAAACCTTAGAAGATATGATAAGAAGATACTGTGCTTTTGTTCTTAATTTTAAAGACAATGACAAATTCACGCATGATTGGGTAACCCTTATCCCAGGTTTAGAATTTGCATATAATAGTACAGTACATTCTGTCACTGGCAAAAAGCCATTTGAGTTATGGTTGAGTTATGTACCTAACACCCCTGCTAAAACTCTTAATAAGTTACCTAGATTGGATATCCATCCAGGTACTAAATCTTTTCTTCAGGTGCAGGAATTATGCAGAAAACATGCTCAAGAATGTATAAATAAGGCGTTTGAGTATGAAAAGAAAAGATGGGATAAAGCCCATAAAGAACAAATGTTCAAAGAGGGTGATGAAGTCCTTATTTCAACACTACATTTCAATTTAAATGGTAATGTTAAATTGAAGGATCCATTCATTGGACCATTTGTAGTTAAAAATATGGTTGGTAATAATGCTGTTGAGGTTATTCTATATGCACCATATGATAGAAAACATCCAGTATTTCCTATTTCTCTTATAAAACCATACCATTCTAATGATACTGCTCTATTTCCAAGAAGATTAGGAAGCCATAAAAAGCAACCTGAAGAAATAGTTGAAAAGGCAGAAATTGAAAAAATACTTAAAAAGAGACACCTTACTAAAGAAAAGGGAGTTGAGTATCTATTAAGATTTAAAAAAAAATCAAGTGAATATGACCAGTGGATTCCAGAAAATGAAATCTCTGATCTTAAAAATCTTTTGAAAAAATTTAAATCTAAATAATACTGTTCATTCAGTATATGTATTATAAAAATTATTTTTTGTTTTTTATTTTATTATTTCACTCCTTAGTTTTAATTAAAATGTCTTAACATTTTTTTTATTTTTTTTTGGGGGTGAGGGAGTGTCAGCCTAAATATCCTTAGGACTGAGTATTTCTTATGCTTAAAATAAGATAACCTTAAGTAGATTAAGCTTATATCTTAAAAATAAGGTTAAAATAATAATATATATTATTTTATTATATATATATATAATTCTTATTCTATTATATAATTTATAATAGTTTAAATAGCTTATCCATAGCCTAATAATGCTTATTAAGGTGTTAATGGAGTCATAATATACTTATCTTAAGTGATATGAAGTAATTATTGACATACATAAGCTTATATGTATACATAAATCTCATATTCAGTGAAATATGCAGTATATTATGTATATTTAGGTATATAAGTGGGTTTTAGCCCCTTAATAGCCTATAACCTTTGTTTTTCTGCTAATTTTAGGTCATATGGACGAAATCAGTGGACTCACAACGCCTACAGAAGCATAGACACCTATATCAGGCGCATACACCCAGTTTGGACAACTAAAATTACTTCCTTGGATGGTTATTCACAGATTTATGGTTTGGAAGGATGTTTCTGGATTAATGTGGATGCTTGGGGATGTTATTGGGGGCTTGGACATTTTATTTGTTCCCTTTATATGCTTTTAGTTTCATTAAATCTCTTTTTGATTGTTTATTTTACCTGTTTCTTTATGGTATCCGCTTTTATCTGGATTTTCTATTTATGGTATGGATCAGTGTTATTATTAATAGTGATGGAGGGTCCTTACTGGAGGTCTGGGTGTTGAAACTGCTTGAAGTGGACGCCATGGGGAGGTTATGGGCCTTCACAGTGCTGTAATATCCGGGGATAGCAGTGACATCATCTGGATTGAAGGTCTGTGCACTCCAGTGGATTTGGGTATAAGTAAGGAGGGATTTTGACAGTTATTTATCATCATTCAATTACTAAAACTCCAATAAACACTACTATACAATTATTAACATTTAGAAATATATTATAAAGACACTATAAATTTATATTATCTTTATATAAGCTATAATTATATTTTATTCATCTATTTTCCACCACTAGCACGCATTTAAATCCAAGTATTGTGAGTTTGACTTGAGTATAACTATTTTAGTAGTCTTCCCCTGAGGTTTAATCACTAAATCATTTATCAATAAGTAGTAGGACCATAAATAAACACTTTTATATCATACTTATATACTAGACTATACTGACAATAACTGTGTGGGATATGGATTATTGGCATGATTGAACATCCAGGCTAAAGGTCAATATATGCATATTATTTTTATTAACTTCCCTCCCTTTAACAATAAATATTAAATAAAATTATTCAGGACATCATTGTATACAGAATCTACTTCCCTTCCTTCAGATTTCTCTGGTAAAGGTGCATGGACATTTACACTGTACTTTACCCTGGAAAGTGCTACATATAACTGACCATGTGCAGAAAATGGTGATTCCAGGTTAAGACCTAAAATGTCTAAAGTTTGAACTTGGGCCTTGTTGATTGTCATGCCATAAGCTATTCTAATAGTTATCTGAAATTAGTGCATTGTGAAAGGAAGACATCAATAGGATGAGCTCTCCAATGGCATCCTTGGGATAAACACCTGATCTCCTTCATATAGTCCAGAGAGTATACATCCTTCTATCAAATTTCTTTGTATCTGTGTAACCATAAGCATGGTCCCATTACATAAACCTGTAGCTGGGATAAGGTTACTAAGTAACATGATTGGGTAACCCTTCTTTAGTGACACAGAGTGTAGAGAAAAACTTGATGGATTGATAGTGTTTAAGAAATCTATTGGAAATAGGTTGTTTGGGGATCCACCATCAGCTATGGCTTGATCAGCACTATAAAAAGTTGAGATTCTTCCTGGTAGGATCTTCAGAGCCAATTTGTTAACTTCATCTACATTCCCATTTTTTGCTGCCTGGATGACCCTACTTTTTAAGTACTTGAGCAGGGAGACTTCATTGCAGTTGTCCAAAGAATTCATTCCAGAGTATACTGAAGTTACTGATTCTTTTAAACCATCAGTCCCAGTGGATATACAGTGTTTGATAGAAATCTCTACCAAATCTGTATTTGGTGTTCTTCCAACCCAAATTTGAAGGATCCACCCAGAAAAACAGGCAGAATCATGTACTTGCCCTTCAGTCATTACTGTCTTCCAAAGCCTCATGTTGATGGTCAGGTGGAGTTTCTTAACTTTTGGCCTGATAGTGCTGTGGATTAAAATTTAAGATAATATTTGTCCTATTGAACCTTTTAGTATGACTAGAAGGCATTTTATAAATCATCTGAAGAATTCCAGAAGATTATAAGAAAGGAGTATTTTTTGGAATCAGTACATATGTGTGAAAATGAGAATGGAAATATATATTTATCAATATAATGAAAATAATATTATAATGGATAGATGTTAATTGAAAATGAATACCAGAAAAAAGAATATCAATTCCCCCAAAAGCAAGATTGTTTTCAGGATATCCTGTAAAATTCTAGCCAGAGCCCCAGCACTATGGCAATGTTGTGCTGGAACTTCATTCCATATGATTAACTTTTTCATCCTAAAAATTTTGGTGTGTTGGCCTCCTTCTTGACAAAAAGGGATACTCTTTATCTGAATATGGACTTCCTGATCCAACACAACACTTTCATCTATATACAGGTCAACTCATCTTGGAAGAAAAGTCATATGAAAGGCAGGAGCTAACTGAAAAATGGATAAATCAGTATCATTTGTCCAATGTAGACACAAAAAATATGTTTGATGCAGTTAGGAAAGCCCACAATTCTGTAAAGGGTGTAATATTTTTCTTGGATGGACCTAAGGGAACTGGTAAAACATGTTTTGAAAACATGATCCTGACATGGTTCTGAAGTCAAGGTCATATTGATCTTGCAGTTGCTTCTTCTGGGATAGAGTCAGCCAGGCTACTAGACTTACCCAGTAAAATAATTAATAATCTTACTGAGATGAAGCCACACCTTTTAAATCCTTATTAATTATTTATTAACCACTTATGTATTACTTACAACTAACTAGCTAAGTACACAAAGTAATGTAGATAATTAATAAAAATAGGAAATTGTCCCATACATTTTTACTCCCTAACACCATGCTCAATAATACAGATGAGAGGGAATAAAATTAGTATTAAAATATAAGAAGAATCTAAAAAAATTCAAATTCCTTTATTAAGAAATTTAAATTTCCGTTGAATCTATATTTTAAAATCAAATATTTTGTACTAAATGTGACAATCAAGAGAACTCAAGTTTTATTTCAAATAGAATTGATATCTTTCTTGACGTACCATTTAGTATAGCTTTCATTATTTCACATACTCTCTTTATTTAAGTTTTTTACCCTCACACCCTTGTACTAGGAGATGTTAATTATGTGTTTTTATTTTCTCACATTTTGCCTATAAAAGGCCCTTCCTTTTTTTAATTTTGATTCATTCCTTACTTACTTATAAATCTTACAATATATCATTTATATCTGTTATTTCTATACTTTATAACATTGGTACTTACATCAACATAACTCTAAGCTATAAATTATATTAATATTTGAAACCACCTCTTATAACTTGAGTAAAACAATCAAATAGATTAAGAAATACGTACCTTGCTTTTGAGAGTCCATTAAAACCCTTAGAAACCTCGTAGAACCTTCAGATAAATCTTCTAGACCAAGAGACCCCTTGAAAATTGGAGGCCTTCCCAAATCAACGGTGGCGCATTGTTAATTGAGGCTGGATATTGAAGGGACCATCGCTATTTGAGGTACCTGTAAGGACTAGAGAACGACAAAACGACAAACGTCATACATCACGTGACAAAAATCTTTTCTGTGAACAGGAATCAAACCGCGCTCCAAAACTTAGGTTCATATATTGACTAAAAGTCATATATTTTGTGGTAATTATTGAAATTAGTATTTGTGGGTCACTTTTCACTCTTCATTCTCTATGTATTTCCTTTTACTCAGCACTCTGTAAGTGGAATTAATTTGCTCATTTTACAAGGGGAGATGTCTGGTAATTTGGAATTATTTTTTTTATTATTTATTTTTTTATTTTTCCTAGTTGACAATAATAGAGCAATTGTGTTCTTAGTCCTAGAAGTAATAAAAATTATATTTTAAAATTAATTATTATAATTTTCAGTTGACTTTTGTCCTGATAAATTAAATTTTATTTGTTCCAGTTGACAAATTTTCCTGACAATAAAATTTTTATAATTAATAAATTTCATATTTAATTATTTCAGTTGACAGTAATTCCTGGTAGTTAATTATTCAGTTGATTTAAAATCCTGATAATAATTATCATAAAATTATTTAAAAAAAAATTAAAATTAAAATTATTTCATCAGTTGATTATTTTATAATCCTGGTTTTAAATTGTTTTGAATTAATAAATTAATTATTATTTTAGTTGATTTTTATCCTAAAAAGATTTTTATTTTTTTATTTCTTTCAAATAAAAAGAAAAAATAAAAGACTAATTAATCTTATTGTCTCCCTCCCTCATTTAAGTTAAATATAAAAAATGACTGACCAAAGTGTTTCTGCTGCACGTGAAGAGGAACTGGACTTAATTGATTATGATGAGGCTACTTCTGTGAGTTCTCCTTTAAAAAGAAAAGTATCTCATATTAATCAATCATTGCTCCAAACAGGATGTGGAGATGGAGGAAGTGGAAATCCTGGTTGGAACAACTCAGGATCAGAAACCTGTAATAAACCCCCCAGATGAACTTCCAAAAGGCTTCAGAATAAAAAAGATGCCACTGCCTCAACAGGTAAAGAATCTTTCAACACACATAAAGGAACTAAGGACAGAAGACTTGAGAGTGAGGGCAAGAGTAGATGCCCTTGAAGAAAAGGTAAGAAAGATAGATGCCTTTCTTCAAGAGAAGAGGAAACCTCATCCCCCCAGGGATCATCAACAATTGGCTCCCCAGAAGCCAGAGAACGTGGAAGTATCCAAGTGGCTGTGGGATTGGCTAAACACTCAGTGGGACTACCTGTCTCAAAATCAGCATCAGTTGCCTCAAGCAGGTCTGTCAAGACCCAGCCAAGTCAACCCCACACCTCCTCACCCCTATCAAGGAGGCAGAAGAAGAAAAAACAATATGGTATTTCCCAGAAAACCTTGGTAAGCCCCTCTATTGATTCTCAAGTGCCATTTCTTGTAGCTGATTCTGTTCCTTCAGGTAAATCTGGAGGGGAAGATGAAACCTTGAGACCAGTAGAGGCTGGGAGTAGTAGACAAATCACTCATGTATCTAATCCTTTACTTTTAATTGCTACTTCAATGATTAACCCTGATATGGCTGTAATTGATGAAACTCTTGATCCTGAGTTTTATGAGAATCTGGAAAGTTACTCTGTTTCCTTATTGAGAAACACTCCAGATGTAGCAAAGACTAATGATGAGTATTCGAGAGATATTATTGCAAAGAAGAATCATATTATGAACAATATGCAATTAACTCAGAAGTTTAATGGTTTATTAACTGAGCAAGGGTATCAATCATTAAGGAGTGAATCGCAGAAAGTCTCTGATGATTTTTTTAATTATAAAGCAACTCATGAAAAGAAGGTTGCTTTGTGGCAAAATATCACAAACGATTTGTCTAAATTAAAAGACACTGTATCTATCTGCTGTTAGGAGCTGGAGATAGATAAGATGAATCTGAAGATATTGAATGACCATTATTCCTCTTTTTCAAAATAAAAATCAGTTATCTTTTGCAACCATAAATGAGAGTTTATCTAGTCTTCCAAGAGTGAAAACAAGACTAACAACCATTGAAGAGAAATTGAACTCATTTTTGAATGACCAAAAATATTCTGACATTTCTTTAAAGGAACATATGGTTCAGGATGCTCAAATATTACCTGTGGCTATTTCATCTAAAGTAAAAATAGTTCCAGAGATACCTGTTGATACCACTGAGTTTCAATCAAAAATTGATGATGCACCAGGATCATCAACAGAGGTATTGAACAATGAGATTACAGCCCAATTGGAGAAGTTAAAGCTGCTTCTTACTCAGAAATAAGCTAGTACTAAGGAGACTCCTTCAAATCAAAAGAATTGGCCAAAACTTGACCAATATCAAACATTTGATGGTGATTCTTCTTCTGATTGGCAACAATTCATTTGCAGAATTGATAACTTAAAAAACTCTTAAAAACTCCCAGATGAGGAAGTTGTGTCTAAGTTAATTTCTTTATTTACCAATGTAGCCCTAATGTGGTATGAATCTGTCCTCTTAGATGAGAATGATTACTCATGGGAAGATTGGAAAAAATTAATTAAAGCACAATTTGGGGGCTCCAAGTTTAGGATGGCTCAACAAAGGCAGTATGAGGAAACTAAATATAGTTCTTCTACTGATAAACCTATTGAGCTCTTAATGAAACTTGTAAAAATCTTAAAAGCTATGGACCCAAAAATGGAGTTTGAGTTATGGAAGGACAAGATCCTTTATAAATTGCCAATGTCTTTAAGAGACTTGATTGTGGCTAGGACTGAGTTCAACAGAGAACCTTCTTCTTTTATCAATACTTGTAATGAGATTCTTCTAAACAACAAGTATGATGCCAGAAGATTGATTCCTAGAACCACTTGGGAGAAACCCTCAAATTACCAACAGAAACCTCTGGAAAAGGTTGGGAAGCCTTCTGCTCCTGTTGCACCTAAAAATTATGCAACAAACACCTGCTTCAAGTGCAACAAACGTTGGCAGAAGGGACATGTTTGTGACAAGAAGATAAATCTTGTAGAACAAACAGAGGAGCAGGCTGATGACACAGTAGCACTGAATGATACTTCAAGTGATTGTTCCAGCAATATTTCATATGAATCACAACAAGAAATCTTGATGCTGGAAGAGGATATTCATTATTTAAATACTATTGATATTGATAATAATGCTTTATCTACAGTTGAAAATTCAGAGATCATAAAGAACATTGAGGTACAATATATCATTTATATCTGTTATTTCTATACTTTATAACATTAGTACTTACATCAACGTAACTCTAAGCTATAAATTATACTAATATTTGAAACCACCTCTTATAGCTTGAGTAAAACAATTAAATAGATTAAGAAATATGTATCTTGCTTTTGAGAGGCCATTAAACCCCTTAGAAACCTCGTAGAAACTTCAGATAAATCTTCTAGACCAAGAGACCCCTTGACAGATAGCATCTGTCAAGGGGCGCTTTTGGTCTAGAAGATTTTTCCAGCAGTCCAATGGTGATGAAGGTAAAGGAACTCATGATTTCAAGAATTTGTACATTTTTATTTCTATTATATCTTATTACTCAATAAAAAGATAAATATTTTATTTTTATTATTATGTGGAAATCCAAGAGATACAAAATTTTAAATACTTAGAGTAATAATAGTAGTAATAGATTTAAATGTGTATATAATAATTGGTTTTAAATTCAGAATAGAATGGAATGAAAGAGCCAGAATGAAGGGGCTTATATAGGCAAAAGAGAGAGAAAATATGGAATCACAAGTCTACATACATGAGTACCACAGTGAGAACAATCCCACAAAATAGAAATTTCCAATTTTTAATTTTATTCTACAAAGAATGTTCTTTTATACAGTATTTATCTGTATATATCAATTTTAATTAAAATTATTTGATTTACTTAATTATTCTGTATATTTTAATGCATAATAAAAATATTTGATTTTAATTTTTAGTATTTTTATACTTTAGTCTACCTTTCAGCTTTCATGAGGATGCTGTCAAGGAATAAAAATTGAGGGAAAATTTTAATTATATATTTAATTAATTTTACTTATTAATTATTTAAAATATTATAAGTAATTTAAGAAGTAAGTGTAACTAATAAATTGAGAGTTAAAGGCATAGCTCTGTTCTAGTAAGTAATTAATTATTTACTAGGTAAGTCTAGTAGCCTGGCTGACACTCCCTCACTCCAAAAAAAAATTAAAAAAATGCTATGATTTTTCTTTTTATATTTCTTTAGTAGAGAAGGAAGGTTAGGTATCAGTTTCCCAGTTATACAAGCATCATATTCAAAAGATTTATTCTTGAATCACAATAAGTATTCAGTACCTTTTTCAGAAGTGATAATTCTTTCATTTAGAATCTTATCAATTTCTACTGTCTCTGTAATCTCTTTAGGGGTTTTCTTTGGTCTTACCCTTCTTTTTGGGAATAAATCACTATTAGATGTGTAAGGATTCAAAAGAGATATTGGAAAAACAGGATGTTTCCTGTCATATGGAGAGTACAGGATAACTTCAACTGTATTATCATCAAACATTATTCTGACAAAAAATTGACCTACAAATGGGTCTTTTAATTTGTTATTACCTTGTAAATTGAAGTGGAATTTAGAAATCAGTACTTCATCACCCTTCTTAAAGGTGCATTCTTTATGGGATTTGTCCCACCTCTTCTTCTCATATTCAAAAGATTTTTCAATAAAATTTTAAGCATCACTTCTGAAAAATTGTTGCATTTGTGGAAAAGGTTTTACACCAGGACTTAAATCCAATTTAGGGATTTTATTATTGAGAATTTGGGCAGGAGTATTTGGAACATATCCAAGCCAGAGCTCAAAAGGCTTTCTTTGAGTAACAGAGTGAGAAATTCTATTATAAGCAAATTTTAGACCAGGAAGTAAGGTGACCCAATCATTAGTGAACCTTTAATTTTCTTTATAATCAAGCCCAAAGGAAAAATACCTTCTTATCATGTCCTCTAAAGTCTGAATCATTCTTTCAGCTAATCCATCAGTTTGAGGGTGATAGGAAGTACAAAGCTTCATATCACAACGACAAAAATCCATCAGAGACATCCAAAATTCAGAACTAAATTTAGGGTCTCTTTCAGAGATTATAGCCTTTGGGAAACCAGAAGTATTAAAAATATGAGACCACCACAAGAAGGTTAATTCCTTAGTGGAAACATCTTTGTGAGTAGGAATGAATTTACACATTTTTGTAAATCTGTCCACCATAGCCCAGTAAAATTTACAACTGTCTTTCCAAGAAATGGTTAGTCCTGTTACATATTCCATGTTTATAATTTTCTATGGTGCATAAGGAGATCCAATATATTGTGTTAATCCAGTTTTTTTCCCAATTAATCTCATTGATTTCTGGCAAGAATCACAGGTTTCAACATATAGTTTGGTGTCTTCAGACATATTAGCCCACCAAGCAGTGTTCTTAATTCTAATCATTGTTTTTTCAAGATCAAAATGTCCTGCCAATATGTCATCATGAAAAATTTTCAAGATGATTTCTTTCATATAAAGAGGAATAACAATAAAATTACTCAACTTTCTTCCATGATAGAGGTAGCCTTATGTGTTATCCATAACTTTTTGAAAAAATGCAGGGGAGTTTTTGGGGCAAAATGGCATCCTAATATACTTATAAATACCCATATGAGTAGCATTAATTAGAAAATTCTGTGAGTTTTTCTCAACATGTACCTGGTGATATCCTTTATTACCATCTAAACAGCTGATATATTTAGCACCTTGTAAGGTAGCATGAATAGAGCTAATTCTAGGTAAAAGATAGGTATCATCTACAGTATAAGTATTTAATGCTCTATAATCACCAAATAAAAAGGCTTTGTCTTTCTCATAAGAGATCCATACAGGTGAGATAACACAATATTTTGGTGTATCAACTACCTTTTCAATAATATTTATTTTTAAAAGGGTAGAGATATTGTCTTCAATATCTTTTCTCTTTGTGGGAAAAGCTGGATAAGGCTTCTTCTTTAAAATAGGTGGTATTTCAGTTAATCTGCAAGATAATGAGAGTTTCATCTCTTCTTTCACCAATCCTAATTCATGTGATCCATGAGAAAGGTCATTGGATAAGATTTTATCAACTGAATGATGGAATCGTTTACCTCACAATAAAGTGGTTCTCCAAAAGAAGCTTTGTCAATTTCAAACAGGAGGGCAGAAATTTCTTTTGTAGATCTTCCTTTATATTGCACCACAGAACTACATGTGTTCAATCCTGGTGTTATTAATTTTTTTGGGGGAAGAAATTTTGAATTTTCACTTCCCATTCAACTCCATTGTAAAGCATTGGTTTGAGGGAGCAAGTTTAGTTCAATATTTGGTCAATATATTATTTCCAACAATGAAACAATTGCTTAAGTTATCAATTTTCATAACTAAAATTTCAACAAATATAAAATATTTGGCTAAAAATTTTGCACAATAGTTATAAGTTTTTTTTTCATGCCATTTTTTTCAATTCTCTATAATTTATTATATATGTTTATTATTTATTCTCTTTAAAATTATCCTTCCTAATACTTCCATCCCCTCTTTTGTGCTTCCTATATGCTTCCTCTCACACATTCTCACACTCTCTTAAATTTAGTGCTACTCTCCCCAGTCCTCTCTCCTCACCACCCCTTGTGTCCTCCTTCTCCATCCCTCTCCCTCCCATCTCACCTCACCTAAATCAATATGTTACACATATTGCCCCTTTTGATCCCTTATCCACCCTTATATATCTCATATCACTATTAATAACTTTAACTGATCTCCTTCTCACACCTCTTACTCTATATGGAAAAAAAGGGGGTGAATTTACAAGCCAAAGAGGTGGGGTGAGAAGCAAAAAAGATTAAGGTGATTTTGAGGTTAAATTGTTTGGATGGGTAACAAGAAGGTTGGATTTGGAAGAGAGAGGTTTAGGATATCTTAAAAAAGGCTTGATGGGTTAAAGGGTAGAAACGAAAGGTTGAGGTGGCAGGTGAAAGAGGTGGGGTGGGGTAGGGAGGAGTTAGAAAGGGGTGAGTATAGATGAGGAGGGAAGTAAGAGTAGTGGGGTGGGGTGAAAAGTAAAAGGGGAGGGGAGGAGAGGGGTGAGGAGTATGGAAACTTACTCATGAATTTTTGATACTAAAGTAACTGCCTTGGGATGTATATCAAAATAAGAGATATTGGAATGAAGTCAGATGGAATACAAAGGCAGAGAAAGGCATGTATATAGCTCAAAAGGATTTGAAACAAGGTGGAAAAAAACTGAAGGTGAAATCTATATTTTGGTCAAAGAACAGAGTTCACCCTGTCTTATTTCAGCACTCATTTTAAACAATCAAAAACAACATGTAAAAGTGGTTTATTTCTATTTTTACACCTCAATAGATACAAGCTATTGGTTTATTCAATTTTTATAATAAGTTCCAAACATTGAGACTGAAGATCTACAGGAGTGTAAAAACTAGCCATTAAATACTATTTTGATTTTTTACAAAGTCTTTTACAGAATGTTTATTAATAATATACATAAGATAGAAAACCAATAAAATGGGTAAACTTTTGAAACAAGTTGGGAAAAGTAAAAAAGCCTATATTAAAATTTTGAGCTAATTCACTTTTTTCTTTTATTAGATGAATTTATAGAGCTTTTAATTTAGTCCAGAAAAATTTTGGTGAGATGTATAAGATTTTTAAATTCAAAAATAAAATTTTAATAAATATTTAAAATGAAACACATTAATGTATATAGTAAACCTTTTGCTTTATTTTATGTTCTATGATTACTGTACATGAAATAATAATTAGACATGATAACAAAAAATTTAATTAAATGAGTATGTTAGTTTCCTCAATATCTTTGCTATAATCTATTAAATAAAAGAAAAAACTTTTTGAGACATTTTTTTTACTAAAGTTTTTTCATTTCAATGATTATATAAATTTTCCAAAAATAATATTTCTTAATTTTGGTGGAACTTAGATTGAACTCACAATGAGATCCTGTTTTGAACTGTTGTTCAAGATAAGTTAAACTGTGAGAAAATTTATAATTTTTTAAAATTTTTATCAAATATTTTTAAATGTAAACATAAGTATATTCTTATATCAAAATGATTTATATTAAATACTTTAAATTTCTGGAAACAAATACAAATGATGAATCATATTGGAGAGATTTTTTATTAAAAATATTTGGATGTTGATTTTCTAATATTATAAAATTATTCTTTTTTCTTCATTAAAGATTAAGAAGACAACTTAAAATTATTTTAATACAAATATAACATATAAAAAAAGTATCAGATCTTATTTTTAGATTCATACTAACTGAAAAAAACAATTTGTTTGTTTTAAGTACAAATTATATAGATCTTTCAAAGCCTCACATTTTTTTCTTGACTTTCATGTGTAAATTAAGGGAAATCTCATTTGATAAAAATGGTATCTTTTTTAAAAATTAAATAAATATATTTCAAATAAATATATATTGTGGTAAAAAACCAAAGTTTAACCTTAAGTTTCTGTTTTAAATGTGTACTGATGAGTTGAAATATTCTCTATCCAAATTCATTTTTTTAAATATATTCATTATAGTATTTCTTATTTATAAGGCCAATTACAAGAAGATTTATAAAATCTTCTGTTTACATATAATATCAAAGGGATTTCACTTTAAAGAATTAGAAATTTAATAGCAGAATATTATAATAAATACCTATCAGTGTGAATATCATTTTTCTAATAAATGATTGATTAATTTTTAACTCATATATTCTATTTAGGAGGTATGTTTAAATGATCAGTTTTGAATTAATCCTGTCAAAAACTTTTTTCCAAAGACTACAAAAGAAAACCTGAAACTTTTTACTTAATTTGTTCATTAACAACATATAATTGTGATATTCTGTCTATTCACTTAAAATATGCATCATTATTTATTTTAATTAAAATATAATCCCTTTCAAACTAGCTTTTTTATATGAGTGTAACTCAAAATACCTATTGTGTCTTTTTTAAAAAATAATTTTCATATGGTAGTAATTCAATGAGCAACTAATATAATGATGAAAAATTACCACTTCTACCTATCAAGTTCAGTTCTTGCACAAAATTTTACTTTGAAATTTGACCTGAACCAGATTTTTTGACATGAGAAAATTTTTGAAAATCTATGGTGCTTATTCCCAGGTGGACATAGCAATTATCCCACCATATAGCATGGAAGCACACTTAAGAATTAATATTAAATTTAAAGAATTTTATTCTTTTTTGTTGTATTTTATCTTTAAAATTTTACTTCTAGTTTTAATTTCAGTTTTTCATATGGAAAATTCATTGAGTAGTGATTAATTAGTTTAACTCATAAGATTACTCACCAACTGGCAATGTTTTCATAGAATTTTAATGAAATAAATCATGAAAAGTTCTGGAATCTCATATATTAATTATGTTAACTAGATGCTGAATACAAAACCACTTAGTATTTGAGGAAGAAACAGAGCAAATAAAATTTAAAAGATGAATTTCCTTTTAATTTTAATCATTGACTTGCATTTAAAAATTTCAAAAGATGGATTAAATCTACTATTATAAGAGATATAATTTTTACACACATATAATCAAATAATTTCTCAAACATTAGTGTTGAGTATAAGGAATTTATTAGAGTACTTCATTTAGTGAGAGATTGAGAAAACACATTGATAATTTTTTTTGTTTAGTTATATGTGGTTTAACTGTATTCTAGAAGTAAAAATATAAGATATTTGATGGTTCAATATTTTTTTTGGATAACTCAACTGAATTGAAAATAATTATCTTGAATGAAAAAAATATAAAAATACATGAAATAAAGAATCAGGTCACATGGGTTAAAATTAAAAATCAAAGCTTAAAATTCTGTATTAAAAGGATTTTTCAACAAAAAGAGCCACATATATAATCTCATATTTTTTCTCAAAAAACTAATTAACTCATTAGAAAGCTTAGAAGTAATAATTTTGAAATTTGTACTATGATTTTCAGTCTTTTTACTGATAAAGTGAGATTCAAAATTAGAATTAAATTGTGCTTTATTAAAAAATACTGTGGATTTATCAGATTCTTAAGCTCCCCAACTTTGTATTTCTATTAATTTTTCATTAAACTCCCAATATTATTTCAGCACAGTATCATTCATCCTTGGTTAAGAGCTCAATATGATTTCAAAGTAAATTTAAGTATCAGTTCATTATAAGCTCATTCTGAGTTCCATCTGAGTTCCATCTAAGTTCAAGTTGAGGACTTGCTAGAAAGTCCCCCCAAAATATTGCGTGGTGATAACCTCTCCAGTTTTCAGTAGTGACAGGTATAAGTTTTTATTTATAATCAGGATCAACTGAAGCAAGTTCTTTTTCAGATACAACACTTCCTACAGATCCAGAATCCAAAACAACATCAATTTTTTTTCCATTAATCAAGACTGGTTCCTTGAGAGGGGTAATAATTACTGAGGTTTCCTCAAGAATTCTTATGATTTCAGCATCTTCAAATGTAGAAAAATCATTGTTATCAATGTCAATATTGTTTAAATATTGAATATCTTCCTCCAGCATCAAGATTTCTTGGTGAGATTCATAAGAAATGTTGCAGGCACAATCACTTGAAGTATCATCCAATGCAACAGTGTCATCTTCAGGCTCCTCTGTTTGTTTAACAAGGTTTATTTTCTTGTAGCATACATGGCCTTTCTGCTAAGGCTTTCTGCATTTAAATCAAGTGTGTGTTGCATATTTCTTAAGTAAAACAGGGGCAGAAGTTTACCAAATTTTTCTGGAAGTTTTTGTTGGTAGTTGGAGGGTTTCTCCACTGAAGTTCTAGGGATGAACTTCCCAGATTAATACCTGTTATTCAAAAGGACTTCATTAAAAGTATTAATAAAAGAAGAAGGCTCAATTGAGTATTCAGTTCTTGCAACAATTAAGTCTCTTAAAAACATTGGCAATTTATAAAGGATCCTGCCTTCCAAAGTTCATAATCCATATTTGGTTCTATTGCTCTCAAGATTTTTACTAGTTTCATCAGGAAATCAATAAGTTTTTCTGTAGAGGATAATCTATATTTAGATTCCTCATACTGCCTTGGTTGGGCTAACCTAAACTTTGTACTACCAAATTGTGATTTAATTAATTTTTTCCACACCTCCAAAGAGTAATCATCATTATCAAAAATGACAGATTCATACCACACACGGGCAACATTGGAAAAAAAAGAAATCAATTTAGACACAATTTCTTCATCTGGTAGTTTATAAGAATTTTTCAGATTATAAATTCTGCATATAAATATCTGCCAATCAGAGGAAGAATCACCATAAAATGTTGGATATTGGTCAAGTTTGGGAAAAATTTTCTGATTTGAGGTAATTTTCTTGTTGCTTACTTGTTTCTGTGTAAGAAGAAGTTTCAATTTTTCTAATTGAGCATTAATCTCATTATTTAACCCATCTGTAGATGAACAGGTTGCATCATCAATTTTTGATGGAAACTCAGAAGTATCTTTAGGTCTCTCATGCACTAATTTTCCTTTACAGGAACTTGGCTCAGGTAAATTTGGAGTAGATTGTGCAATAATTCTTTCCAAGAAGTAACAGAGTATTTTTGGTCAAATAACAATGAGTTCAATTGTTCCTCAATGTTGTTTAACCTAGTTTTAAGCCTTGGAACACTAGTTAATGTCTCATTAATGGTTTCAAAATATAATTGGTCCTTATTTTTCAGAGATGAATAATGGTCATTTAGTTTTTTCAAGTTTAATTTATGACCTTCTAGCTCTTGGAAATAGATAGACATAGTTTCTTGTATTTTGGATAGATCATTTTAATATTTTTCCACAAAGCAAATTTCTTTTCATAATTTACTTTGTAGCTAAACAATTAATCAGGGACCCTATTAAACTCACTTTTTAATGCCTGGTAACTTTGCTCAGTTAAAAAGCTATTAAAGTTTTGTGTCAATTGTAGATTTTTATTATTTGATTTTGTTTGGTGATAATGTCTCTCATATATTGGTAATCAGTGGTTGCTACATCAGGAGAATCTCTCAGGAGAGACAGAGTAATTCTAAAGAGTCACATATATTTCAGGATCAATTGATTCATCTATAATATCCATATCTGGGTTTATAATTGAAGTACCAATTAAAACTAAAGGAGTAATAACATGAGTAGAACATTGATTAATTTGTCTGCTAGAACCAGCTTCTACTGGTTTCACAGTGCCATCTCCCATCCTAGAGTTACCTGAAGGAACTGAATCAGTTACAAGAAAAGGAACTTGAGATTCAATGGAAGATCTTACCATGGTTTTGGCATAATTTGAAGGTGATTGTTTTTCATTCTTCTTCCTCCTTGGTAAGGGTGAGGAGGTGTTGGATTGAAGTGTTGGGGCCTGGAGAGTCCTGCATGAGGAGCCTGTTGCATTTTCTAAACCTGAAGAGTATCCCATTGGTTGTTCAGCCAGTCCCACTGCGATTTTGATACTTCCACTTTTTTTGTTGCTGAGTATCCAACTGTGGAGGGGTTTTTACTGCTTGTAGGGGTTTCTTCCTCTCTTGGAGAAAAGTATCTATATTTTTTTTTCTAGCAACTCTACCTTTTCCTTTAAATTGTGGCTCTCTGATTTCTACTCCTTGATGTGAGTTGACAGGTTTTTTACCTGCTGTTGTTTTACTGGAATCTTTTTTATTTTGAAGCCATTTAGAAAGTCTTCTGGGGGGAGTACCTGGGGCTTGGAGTCTAGGGGAGGATTCTCCTTCTTGATTTCCATCTACTTCATTTCTACATCCTGTTTGGTTTACTAATTGATTAATTTGAGAAAATTCTGTAGTAAAAGGAGAGCTTACAGAATTTGCATCATAATCAATGAGATCAAATTACTCTTCATGGGTAGTAGAAAGACTCAAATCAGCCATTATTTTAAGAATTTGGGCTGAAAGAAAAATATTTTAATATTTTGTTAGTTATCATTATTTCAGAAACAATAAAAATGAAAAATATTAAAATTATTTAAGTTTTTAATAATAAGGATCAATATTCAACTGAAATAAATAACATATTTAATATTTATTACCAGTAATAATAATCAACTGAATTAATAAAATAATATATCAATTATCAGGAACAATAGTCAACTGAAATAATTAATTAATATAATTTTTTTAACAATTAATTAAAATAATATTACAAATTTATTATTAATTACAAGGATTAATATTCAACCAAAGTAATAAAATAATATATTAATTATTAGGATGAACAGTCATATTAAACAATTAAAATTATATTACTTCTAGGACTAAGAAAAATTCTTCTCTATCTTGGTCTACTAGGAAAAAAAATATACCTGACACCTCCCCCTGTAATTTGAGCAATTTAATGCCAACTACAGAGTGTAGAGTAAAAAAGATATATGTATAATATGAAATATGTAGAGTGAGACCTACAAATAATAGCTGCTATAGTCACTACAAATATAAATGACAATTATGTCTATATAAACTTTAAATTTGGGGCAAGTTTTGAATCCCGGTCGCAGCAACAAATTTAGACACTTTCCTTTGATGTTTTTCATTTGTCATCCATCAAAAAATTCACTATATGTGCTGGATTCAATGGTCCTATGGTCTCCCTTGTCAAGATAACAATGGGTTGATGACTATTCAGAAAGGCTCCCAGTTGTCAAGGGGCACTTTTGGTCTAGAAGATTTTTCCAGCGGTCCAACAGAAATGAAGGTGAAGGAACTCAAGATTTCAAGAATTGGTACGTATTTATTTCTTTTATATTTTATTACTAAATAAAAAGGTGAATAGATTATTATTCTTACTACGTGGAAGTCCAAGAGATACCAAATTGAAAATACTAAGAGTAGTAATAGTAGTAATAGATTTAAATGTGTATATAATAATTGGTTATAAAGTCAGAATGGAATGGAATGAAACAGCAAGAATGAAGGGCCTTATATAGGCAAAAAAGAAAGAAAATACAGAACCACAAGTCTACTGTCAAGGGATGCTTTTTGTCTTGAAGATTTTACGGTGATCCAATGGCAATGAAAGGTGAGGAATACCCTGGAATTCAAAATAGGTATGTATTTATTTCTTTATATTTTAATACTCCATGAAAAGTTAAAAGCTTATTATTATTATTACTACTTTAGAGACTTAAAAATATGCAGATGTAAATACTAAGGTTGTAAAAGTAGTAATATATTTGATTTGTGTATATATAATAAATTTGTAAAGTAAGAATGGAATGAAAGAAAACAGCCAGATTGAGAGCACTTATATAGGCAAAAAGGAGAGAAACTAAAGAACCACAACTCTACATACATGAGTATCAGAGAAAGAAAAATTTCACAGATAGAAATTTCAAATATTTAAAGTTGTTCTATAAAGAATGTACTCATATACAGTATTTATCTGTATATGTCCATTTTAATTATAAATTATTTGATTTATTTTAAGTTTCTGTAAATGTCAAAGTAAAAATAAAAATATTTGATTTAATATTTGGTATTTAGAGTTTTCTTTTTAGCTGTCATGAAGATGCTGTCAAAGAATAAAAAATATGAGGGAAAAATTGAATTATATCTTTACTTATTTTTACTTATTTATTAGTAAAAATTTCATAAGTAATTAATAGAGTAAGTATAACTAATTAAATGAGAGGTAAAGGCATATATCTACTCTAGTAAATAGTTAATAATTTACTGTGTAAGTCTAGTAGCCTGGTTGTCACTCCCTAACTCTAAGAAATAATACAAAAATGCTATGATTTTTTATTTTTATATTTCATTAAAAGAGCAAGATGGTTATATATCCCTTTCACAGGAATCCAAGAGTCATATTCAGAAGATTTATTCTTGAGTATCAACAAGTATTCAGTACCTTTTTCAGAAGTGACGATTCTGTCATTTAGAATTTTGTCAATTTCTTCTGTTTCAGTGTTTCCATCAGGGGTTTTCTTTGGTCTTCCCTGTAAGATTGAAAGACTTGATACATACTCTATCTCAGTTACTGAAAAGCTACCTCAGCATCACATTAACCACCTAATTTTTCTTGAGTCTCCTATCTCATTACAAATATGTGTATTTACATCTAGATTAGATCCTCATTCTTGTGTATTTACTCCTACTTAGTTTTTAATTGTGATTAACTTGCATATTTACCTGAAGCGGAAACCAGATCAGTAACTAGATAAAAGGACACACCATATAGTCTCTTTTCCTCAGTTAACTTGTTTCTGCTTCAGGAAATGTCTTTTCCATTCCTTTATTCTCTTCCATTTTTTATTCTCTTATCTTATTTTATCCTCATATCTTTTAGGTGAATTAATCTGAATCCTTGAGCTTGTGTTGTGCTATTGCTTACTTGGATATCTATATCCTGCTAAAACGTACTCTACTTTACTTACCATTTATCTCATTATACTTGAATTATCTTTTGTCCTACTTGAAATTCATCTGATTTAACTGTTTTCTGCTGCAGGTGACTTGATCTGAATACTTGAGCTTGTGTTGCACTATTTCTTACTTGGATCTCTTAATCCTCCTAAAAGGTGTCCTGCCTTATAGATTATTACACTGGTTGTTATATTCACTATAGTATTGGAAATAAATCACTATTAGATTTGTAAGGTTTCAAAAGGGGTATTGGAAAAACAGGATGTTTCCTGTAAAATGGAGAATACAAGACAACTTCAACTGCATTATCATCAACCATTTTTCTGACAACAAATGGACCTACAAATGGGTCTTTTAATTTGTTATTACCTTGTAAATTGAATTGGACTTCAGAAATAAGTACTTCATCACCCTTCTTAAAAGTGTATTATGTATGGGATTTGTCCCACCTCTTCTTCTCATATTCAAAAGATTTTTCCAAAAAATTATGAGCATGACTTCTGAAAAATTGTTGCATTTGAAGAAAAGATTTTACTCCAGGATTTAAATCCAATTTAGGCATTTTATTATTGAGAATTTGGGTAGGAGTATTTGGAACATATCCAAGCCAGAGCTCAAAAGGCTTTCTTTGAGTAACAGAGTGAGAAATTCTATTATAAGCAAATTTCAGACCAGGAAGTAAGGTGAACCAATCATTAGTGAACCTTTCATTGTCTTTATACTCAAGGCCAAAGGAAAAATACCTTCTCATCATATCCTCTAAAGTCTGAATCACTCTTTCATCTAATCCATCAGTTTGAGGGTGATGAACAGTAGAAAGCTTCATATCACAACCACAAAAATCCATCAGAGACATCCAAAATTCAGAAGTAAATTTAGTGTTTCTTTCAGAGATTATAGCCTCTGAGAAACCAGAAATATTAAACATATGAGACCACCACAAGAAGGTTAATTCCTTAGTGGAAAAATCTTTGTGAGTAGGAATGAATTTACTCATTTTTGTAGATCTGTCCACCATAGCCCAGTAAAATTTACAACTGTCTTTCCCAGAAATGGTTAGTCCTGTTACAAAGTACATGTTTATAATTTTCTATGGTGCATAAGGAGATTCAATATATTGTGTTAATCCAGCTCTTTTCCCAGTTAATCTCATTGATTTCTGGAAAGAATCATAGGATTCAACATATAGTTTGGTGTCTTCAGACATATAATCCCACCAAGAAGTGTTCTTAATTCTAAT
The DNA here is from genome assembly GCA_030280995.1 of Hemileia vastatrix. Lineage (NCBI taxonomy): Eukaryota > Fungi > Basidiomycota > Pucciniomycetes > Pucciniales > Zaghouaniaceae > Hemileia > Hemileia vastatrix. Next base: position 313,121 of record JASXTE010000017.1, on the reverse strand, counting down.
CATGGTTTTTTCAAGATCAAAATGTCCTGCCACTATGTCATCATGACAAATTTTCAAGATGATTTCTTTCATAGAAAGACGAATAACAATAAAATTACTCAACTTTCTTCTATAATAGAGGTAGCCTTCATCAATTAAAAATTTACCTTTTTCCAAAGTATTTTGGTACTTTTGTGGAAAGGTTTTAATTAATGCTTGTATCAAAGAATTCTTTGGTACATTTAATATAGTACACAGCTTTTTAAAGTCGGTTTTTTTATCTTATGAATCCAGAATAAGCTGTAATAGCTCTTCCTCCATATCAACCACATATATCCCATGAATGTGAACCATTTCATCCTCAGGAAAATATGCAGGATTATATTCATCATTTGGAAAAGGTAACATTGATATAATATCCACATATAAGTGAACAATACCATCCCTATGAAATATTGTCATCTTTCCTCTGTATTCCTGAACAGCCAACTGCCATCTGAACATGTGTTTGTAAGGTGTTTTCAAGTATAAGAGGGACTTCACTGCACCGCAGTCAGTGAAAAGTTCAAATTTCTGGTCATCCAGATAAGAATGTAGTTTTTCCAGAGCCCAAAAAACTGCCAAACACTCAAGTTGAGTGGCACCATATATCAATTCACTATTTCTTAGGGTTCTTGAAATATAACAAATTACTACTTTTGATACTTTGTCATTCATAACTTGTTTTTGGTGGAGAGCAGCACCAAGGCCAATGAAAGTGGCATCATTGTACAAAACAAATGGTCGAGTAAAGTCAGGAAAGGCAAGAATTGGTGCTGACATCAAACAATGTTTTATAGTGTCACAAGCTCTTTGTCTTTCACTGTTCCAGACAAAAGCAACATCTTTCCTAGTTTTGGGTTAGGGGTAATGCTATGACTTGATAATTTATAGTATATTGTCTCTAGTAGTCACACATTCCCAAAAAACTTTGGAGCTCTCTAACTGTAGTAGGAGCTTTTACCTGTTGTATGGCTGCCACTTTGTTCTGGTCACCACATATCTGTAATCCTGAGACAACATGACCAAGCACTTTCAAAGAATGAAAGCCAAATTTGCATTTTTTCAAAGCAATTTTCAAATTTATCTCATCCATCTTATGGAACACTTTACATAGGTGGTTAAGGTGGTTCTCAAATATCTTGGAGAATATGATGATATCATCAATGTAAACCATAAGCCATCCTTCAATTAATTCTTGATGGGATGTGTTACCCATAAATTTTTGAAAAAATGATGGGGAGTTTTTGGGGCCAAATGGCATCCTAATATACTTATAAATAACTATATGAGTAGAAATCATTAGAAAATTTGGTGAATTCTTCTTAACAGGTACCTGGTGATATCCCTTATTACCATCTAAACAGCTGATAAACTTAGCACCTTGTAAGGTAGCATGGATAGAGCTAATTCTGGGTAAGGGATAGATATCATCTACAGTATAAGTATTTAATGCTCTATAATCACCACATAACCTGTCTTTCTCTTTTTCATAAGAAATTAGATCAGGTGAGATAACACAATTTTTAGGTGTTTCAACTACCTTTTCAATAATATTCATTTTTAAAAGGGTACAGATATTATCTTCAATATCTTTTCTCTTTGTGGGGGAGCAGGATAAGGTATCTAATTTAAACTAGGTGGTATTTCAGCTGATGGGTAAGATAATGAAAGCTTCATTTCTTCTTTTACCAATCCTAATTCATGTAATTCATGAGCAAAGGCCATAAGAAAAGATTTTATCAACTGAATGATGGAATCTTTTTCCTCACCAGAAAGCTGTTCTCCAAAAGAATCTGTGTCAATCTCAGACAGAAGAGCAGTCATTTCTTTTGTAGATCTTCCTTTATATTGAACTACAGAATGAAATGTGTTCAATGCTGGTGTTAAAAATTTCTTGGCAAAGGAAATTTTACATTTTATCTTCTCATTCAACCCCATTGTGAAGGATTGGTTTGAGGGATCAAGCTTAATGCCATATTTGGTTAAAATATCATTTCACACAATGAACTTAATGCTTAAGTTGTCATTTAAACAGTCTAATAGTGCTTAGTGGTTTCTTTTGAATTTAAAAAAAAAATTTTTTTTTGTCATTTCAAATTGTGAGTGATGAAAACAATAGTCTAATAATGAAAAAACTTTTCCTTTTTAAAAATTTTTTTTTGAACTTTTTTTTTGTGTCTTCATATTGTGAGTGATAATTACTGATCATGGTATTAAAATGTTGAGTTTGGATACACTATGAATAAAGACATTCAACATGACAAAAGAATTATAATGGCACCAGATTATGCATATTTTCATTGATATTCACTGATCATGATATCAAAATGTTGAACATGGCAGCACTTGAAAAAACACATTCAACATGACAAAAAAATAAAAATAACACTACATTATGCATATTTTAAGTGATATTCATGGATCATGATATTAAAAAAACAAACTTGGCAACACTTTGTTAAAAAACACTCAACATGACAAAAAATTTAATTTAGGTAAAATCTGTATATACACACTACAACAGTCATATAAAGCTTAGTGAGATCATTTTTTGAATTTTTTTTGTTTTTTTTGTGTCTTTAAATTGTTAGTGATAAATACAACACTCTAATAGTGCTTATTTGTTTCCTTTTAAAAAGATTTTTTTTGAATTTTTTTTGTCTTTTCAAATTGTGAGTGATGAACACAACAGCCTAATAATGATAAGTGTTTTCTTTTTAAAAAAAATTTTTTTGAATTTTTTTTTTTTGTGTCTTCATATTGTGGGTGATAATCACCAATCATGGTATTGAAATGTTGAATTTGGATACACTATGAATAAAAACATTCAACATGACAAAAGAATTAAAATGGCACCATATTATGCATATTTTTATTGATATTCACTGATTATTATAATGAAATATTGAACTTGGCAACACTTGAAAAAGCACATTCAACATGACAAAAAAAATAAAATGACACTACATTATGCATATTTTCAGTGATATTCACTGATAATGATATTAAAATGGTTAACTTGGCAACACTTTGTTAAAAAACACTCAACATGAAAAAAAAAATTTTTTTTGTAAAATCTGTATATACACTCTACAACAGTCTTATAAAGCTTAGTGAGATTATTTTCTGAATTTTTTTTATTGAATTTTTTTTTGTCTTCATATTGTTAATTATAAATAAAACAGTCTAATAGTGCTTAGTGGTTTCCTTTTTGAAAAAAATTTATGTATATATATTTTTTTTGCCTTTTCAAATTGTGAGTGATGAGCACAACAGTCTAATAATGATAAATGTTTTCCTTTAAAAAAAAATTTTTTTTTGAAAATTTTTTTTGTCTTCATAATATGAGTGATAAGCACTTATCATGGTATTGAAATGTTGAATTTGGATACACTATGAATAAAAAATTTCAACATGACAAAAGAATTATAATGGCACTACATTATGCATATTTTCAGTGATATTCACTTATCATTATATTAAAATGGGTAGCTTGGTAACACTTTGTTAAGAAAACACTCAACATAACAAAAAAACATTACTTTTTAAAAAATCTGTATATAAATACTACAACAGTCTTATAATGCTTAGTGATTTAATTTAAAAAAATTATTTTTTTGAATTTTTTTTTGTGTGTCTTTTAATTGTAGGTGATAAATACAACAATCTAATAATGTGTAGTGGTGTCTTTCTTAAAAAAAAATTTCTTTAAATTTTTTTTGTTTCTTTAAATTGTTAGTGATGAACACAACAGTCTTATAATGATTAGTTTTTTTCATTTAAAAAAAATTTTTTTTTGAATTTTTTTTGTCTCTTCAAATTGTGAGTGATGAGCACAATAGTCTCATAATGATAAGTGTTTTCCTTTTTAAAATTTTTTTTTAATTTTTTTTTGTGTCTGGGAGTGATAATCATAACAGTATAACAATTCTTAATATTTACTTTAAAAAAATATTTTTTTTCTATTCAAATTTTGAGTGATGAACACAATAGTCTAATAATGCTTAGTTTTTTCCATTTTTATTTTCATTTTTTTAATTTTTTTTAGTGTCTATAAATTTTGTGTTGGTGGCTCTCTTGGTCTAGAAGATAGAACTGGAGGTCCTACAAGGATTTGAAGGGGTTTAGTGGGCTCTCAAAAATATAGTATGTATTTCTTTTAACATTTAATGCTTTTACTCAAATAATAAGAGGTGGATTGAGTTATTATTATTATTTATAGGTTAGGATTACGTGGTTGTAACTACTAATATGACAAAGAATAGTAATAAAGGATGTAAATAATAACTTGTAAGATAAGTAAGTAAGTAAGGAATGATCTGAGAAGTACAAAAAGAGAGAGCCTTTTATAGGAAAAATATGGGAAATAAAGACATGGAGTTAACACCACCTAATAAAAGGGTGTGAGAAGAAAACTAAATAAAAAAGAGAGTATATGAAATAATAAAAAATATATTAAATGGTACATCAATAAGGGTATCATTTTCATTTGAAATAAAACATGAGTTCCCTTAGACTGTCACATTTAATACAACACATTTAATTCAATAATATTGATTCCACAGAAATTTAAATCTCTCAATAAAGGAATTTAATCTTTTTCAGAATTTTATTATATTTTTAATATTATTTTTATTCCCACTCAGCTGTATTATTGAGAACAGTGTTAGGGAGTAAAAATATATGGGACAATTACTTAATTTTATTAATTATTTACATTACTTAATGTACTTGGCTAGTTAATTGTAAGTAATAATTAATTAATTATTAATAAGGATTTAAAAGGCGTGGCTTCATCCCAGTAAAATAATTAATTATTTTACTGGGTAAGTTTGGTAGCCTGGCTGACATTTTGAGTGATAATCATTACAGTCTTACAATGCTTAATGTTTAAAAAAAATTTTTTTTTGTCTTCAACATGTGAGTGATAAACACAACAGTTTAATAATGCTTAGTTTTTCCTTTTTTGATTTTTTTCCTAATTGTTGTCATATTTTATTATGATATTTATAATTATTGAATCTCACATCACTATCAAAAAAAACACTTGAGATGATAAAAAAATTTACATTTTGTTGAAGTTGTATATACACTACCAAACTCTAATGAAGCTTACTGTTTTACTATTTTGGAGTCATTTTTTTTATAAAATATTTTATAGTGTTTTTTGATTTATCATTTACATATAGAAAGATAGGGGAATAAAATTAAATATATTTTCTTAAAAGGTGTGATGGTTTCTGTTTTGATGAAACTTTTTTATCTAAAAATAAAAGCAATTGTCACCTGGGGCACCAGAGAATTCACATGTGGTTCCCCACCATACTACTGACTAAGTCCTAAAATGTTTGACTGTGCAGATCAAAGATTCAGTAAGTTCATTGTGATTTGGCCCCAGATGAAAGGTATCACTGAAATTAAATATATATATCCTATTTTAAAGCTGTTTTAATAAAGACACAAGAAATTAGTGTCAATCAATTCAAAAAGAGCAGAAAAAAAATATATATATATATTAACATTTTTATATTTATGTTTTTTTCAGTAGTAAAGTATAATAATAGTAATAATATAATCATCTCAGACAAAATAATTGTGTAATCTGATGGTCCATTAAAATGTTAATGCACATCTCAAAGTCAAAATCATTTATCTAAAAAGAATTATTGTCTTTAGATGGCTCTTCCTATATGGCTTATGATTATGATCATTTTACTCATCATGTCAACAAAATATTCATTCAAGACAAAATGCAACATAAATTTCAGTGTAGTAAAATACAGTAAGGAGAATAATAAAAAATAACAATAAACACATTTTTGTTTTCATTCTTAATAAAAAAATGATTAGTTGGGAACAAAATAAAAAGAAGAAGGAACATGTACATCAGATTAGCATCATTGACAATATATGAGAAAACCTAAAAAAATAAAAATACAGTAAGGAAAAAATATGGTTCTCAGACACATTGAAATTAGCTAGAATTTATTGATATCTTTCGGTCCCAACATACTGGCTCTTACTCAGTACCTTCATATAAATAATTAGGACTTGTCAATGGTGCACCTCATTAAATTTCAGATCCCATTTACATTCACTTTCATTGCGCATGTGAGTTTTACCACTCAAATACTTGCAAGCATGTTAGACTCCTTGGTCCGTGTTTCAAGACAGGTCATTTAAAGCTATTGCACCAACATCCATAGTAAGAGTGTCAACCATTTTAGTGACCTACTGAAAATCTCTTTCCAGCTTACTATGAATCTCCTCAATCTTGGGCATTATATATGAAATTCAGGACTGTAACATAACCAGAGTTGCTACATTTCCCGAACCCTTATCTAACACCCAAAATTGATGTTGGTCTGATAATGCACAGAATACACCCTAATAAAAGGCTAACTTACATTATAAAGTCTAACTTCAAGTGTTTCCCTTTTAACAATTGCACATACTGTTTACTCTCTTTCCAAAGTTCTTTTCATCTTTCCCTCACGGTACTTGTTTGCTATCGGTCTCTCACCAATATTTAGCCTTAGATGAAATTTACCACACATTTTGAGCTGCATTGCGAAACAACTTGACTCTTAGAGAGTGCTTCATTAAAGCACTGGTAGTCCATATCATTAGACAGGATTCTCACCTTCAATAATTCTGTATTCCAACAGACTTATATATGGTCCAGCACAAGAAAGAACCTCTTCACTTTACAACTTGGACCCTAAAAGGGCCAGATTACAAAATTGGGATTATACCTCTTCATTTGCCATTACTAGGGGAATCCTTGTTAGTTTCTTCTCCTCCGCTTATTGATATGCTTAAGTTCAGCGGGTGGTCCCACCTGATTTGAGATTCATTATAGAGAAATAAAAAACAAATAAAACTTAAAACATAAAAAAAATAAAAAATAAAATAAAGATTATCAAAATATAAAGAGAACAAGGGACATATTTCAAAATATGTCATACCTCTCATTCTTTTTACTTCTTTCTCTTTAATTTTTTTTATCTTTTACTTTTTATTTTTCTTTTAACATGTGTTTAAATAGCAAGTTGAATAGTGCGAATATTATCATCAATCAAGCTATCCTTGAGGAAGGCAGTTTAATGATTTCCCATATGATTTCCTATAATTCTGGTGAGTCTCCTCATCAAAATAAAGGTGAAGATTTTGTAGTCAACATTCATCACTGTTAGGGATCTGTAATTCTTGAGGTCCTCTATAACACCCTTCTGTTTATACAGTAGAGATAGAATACCAGAAGTGAAGTTAGGGGGCACTGGGTGACCTTCTAGAATTTCATTAAGATAACTCACTAGGGCATCAAACATGTCTCCTTGTATGATCATTTTTTTCTTGTCCTCTTGAGAGGTGGTCCCTGTATTGGTTTTGTCATTCCTAAGGGACATTGCTTTGTAGAACTCACATTTTAAGCCATCAGGGCCAGGTGAGATACCATTCTTCAATTTTGAGATTGCACAGAGTACTTCATCATAGTCAATGGGTTTACACAAGAGTTCCTTTTCAGATTTTCTGATTTTGAACTTGAGGGCATTCCAAGTGGAGGTGCATGCATCTTTTTCCAGAGGCTTCTTTTCATATAAGTCTTTGTAAAATTTGCTTTCAATATCCAAAAGGGCCTTAGGGCTTGAAACAGTAATACCATCCTGATCTTTCAGTTTTTCAATTATGGCAGAGGTCCTACCACTTTTGGCTTTGCCATAAAACCACTTTGAAGTTTTTTCACTTTAGAGGTGGTTTTTTGCCATAGTATTATAAGTGAACTCTCTCAGTCACCATGATTAAATGGCAAAGAGGGAGTCAGAAAGTGATTCAATCTTTTTTTCCCATGTCACATTGACCACAGAAGTTCTCCTTTTCCTAATTAATTTTTCTTTTTTATGTGTATTCTATCAGTTCTTTGAATACTTTTGACTTTTTCTCTTACAATTGTATTTTTCATCTTCTTACATATTAGATCCTTACACTTAGACCAAGAGTCTGATGATACCTCACAATTACTCACATTCTCAATAGGTGCAGCAAGTGAAGAACATAAATTAGATAAAGAATTTGATTGCAGAAAAAAATCGTTCAACCTCCATCTACCAGGACCATAGGAAATATAATGACTAGGGTTCAAAGTAACAAAGACAGCTAAATGATCAGACACAATACACGTCTCCAGCATTAACCACCTATATGAAAACCTCATCCAATCTGATCGTAGAAGAAGACAGTCAAGCCGAGAGGAACCTTTGAACAAATTTTGGTTGGTTAAGGCAATTGTACCTTGATTACGTTTCCTCCATCCATCCATAAGATTTTGGTGCCTAAAAAAAAGTGTGGTGAACACAGAATCCTTACTTGCTGTTTTAGAGTTAACCTTATGTGAACTAGTACTATCCTTGGCCTCAAATACCATATCCCAATCCCCACCAATAACATCATAAGGTTTAAAACATTTTACCAAGAGCCAAACAATAGCACCATTTAACCAATCCAGTCATACATGATCTTTAGCTGGTAGATAGACATTAGTTAGTTTCAAGAAGGTTGCACATTTCTTGATTCTAAAGGAGTGGAGTATTTCCTCAGGATCAGAAATGTAGTTCAACTCACCTGAATCAAAGTGAGTTGTTTTTTTGTTGATAATGAAGGCAATAAGTTTTTTTCCATCTACCAATGGACAATTCAAAATTGAAACATAAAAAAGGGACTCATACCTCACAATATCTGTATCTTTCAGTCCAGATTCCTGGATTAATAGAAAATCATAAGCTTTCATCTTCATGAAGTCTACAAGGGACTTGAACCAATTCAGGTCCAAGACCCTCCTGAGGTTAATTGAGAGAATTTTGATCTTACCCTGTGTTGCATGTTGGTGACCTATAAGTGAAAATCTTGTTTCACCGCCTGTAGCTGTGGATAATCCAAGGTCAGTGCCACCAGCAGTAAAGTATCACAATGAGTAGGTTAGTGATCCACACTACTAGTACACAGGGTGCACCTTTTACCCACCAGAATTGGGGTAAAATGAGCTCAGGCCATTCTCTTTGTAAGCCACTTTGTAGAGGTGTGCACATTCAGATTGAATCAGAGTAAACTAGGACTTTTTTCAAAAATAATGACCGCACCGGACATTCTAGTTCCATTAATTACCTGTGTGGCAAACCACAGCTTTTGTTTTTAAAGGCTTCTGCCACAGCATCCAGACGTAGCTCTATGGAGGTGGTCCCCATATTGCTACAGATGAAAGCAGTGGCTCTACCCTCAGGATACTGAGATATCATGGGTTTTTCACCTTTGACTCTAAGGTGTGTACCTACCCTTTGGAGACGTCAGCCTGTGTAGCCATTTAAGCTACCCATCCTTTGACACCAAGGCGGGATAAACTTTCAATGGGACCCATTCCAGCGTTGAACATGGTAGTTTTAAGTTCCGGTCAAAAAGCATTGGTGGTTGGGATCATTGATTTAGGGATTTCAATAAAAACCTTGAGCGCGTTCAAGGTATCAGGGTCAGTTTTGGAGGAAGCTTCTCTGTTTTTGATATATAAAAAATCCGGGTTTTTGGATTTAGAAGCTGACAAGGAGGCCTTTGAGGGAACTGGCTGGACATTGGGTAAGGGGTAAGAGTTCTCTTTTGCCTTTCCTTTGTCAATCCTTCTACCTTTTCTTTTGCTTATTAGGGGCTTAGAGGGAGGAGTGGGAGTGGGAACAGCAGGGGGGAAGTAGGAGGAAGGTTAGGGGTCCCTTTTTATTATTCTTCTTGGGACTGACCTGGCGGGTTACAGGGTTAACTAGCTGTTGGACAAGGGCAGTGGAATTGTCTGCCTGGGACTTCTCAAAAGAGGGAATCATTGCTTTTGAGGGTTATACTTCCGGTGTTGACGCTTCTTGGGAACAAATAAGCGTTAGGGGGGTCTTAGGGCCCTCTGGAGTAGCAGCTAAGGGGCCTGATTTTACAAAACTATTGTCACTTTTTGAACTTTCAGGAGCCATCCTTTTCTCCAACCTTGCTTTGTTAGCCTTTCTGATGGCCTCATTCTTCTTATTCTTCCTGTTAGCCTTTTTAAGCAATTTGGCTTCCTTTTCATTTATCTCATCATCCCAATTAAGAGGGAAACTATCTGGGAGCGAGGGTACCTTCTCAATTGATGATGAGGGTTGGGGACCTAGTGAGAGGGGATATGTGGAATCCATCAGTCCTTCACTGGGCCTATGTTTCATTTTGATATGGGGTGGCAAAACTCTGGGAATCACATCCAAAGAACGTCTTGAAGAGCGTTTTGCCTTCACAACTTCAGCAGGGGAATTTACCACCTCTTTTGACAATTGAAAAACCTTTGAGTTATAAAAAGAGGGTGTGTCTTGAAGGATCACATGTGGATGAGTAACAATGGCAGTCCGACTGGTCAAAGATTGGTTGGGTTTCCCTGGCACGTATAAAAATACAGGATTAAACAATGGAGAGTTTGGAGCAGTAGAACTTGTCAATGTATTTGAAGGCTCAGGCATTATGACAGCTTTTTTAGTTGCAAAAATCTGAATTCTTTCAGTTTTACTTTCCATGGGTTAAAATTTTTCCTACGTTTGAAGATTATACTGCCTCAGCAAAGGTCCCTCACGCCCAGATTGTGTTAGATAATGGATATCAAGATCATAATATTCCATTTCCATTGTTGAGTACAACAAGTCTAAGATAATAGAAACCACAGGACATGGTGTTCCTACTCCAACATCATTAAGAGAGTTACAAACTAATGAGATTGGGGGTGTCTCTTTTCATGATACTCCCAGTATTTTTAAAGACAACAGTGTTACATGGGCCTCTGAGCTCGGTGCCTTTCATCAATTCTTCTTAGCAGTAACATTGTCCAACATCATAACTACTGGCCCATGGCAACATGGGCTTTACCATCTCAGAGTCAGGGAGCACTCTGATAATCCTAATTTAATTGCCTTTGGGGCTGATAGCTTGGAGTAGGTTGTCTCCTCCCAGGATAGCTGATGGGTGTTGGAGGCACATATCAGTATATTCAGGTCTTCACCTGTTATTTTTATTCAATTTGTTTGCATTATTTAGGCTGCTTGCTTGGAGTAGCTATCTCCAACCAAATTTTAATATATGCTATTGGATTGCGAGTGAGCTACAGGAGTATACTCTGAGTTTTTGTTAAGGAGGAGTATCTGGCAACCAGCGCAACCAATAGGGATTCGAACCCATACAGACACTCCCCCGTAGGTTTGATACAGGAGGGATAGCAAATCAAAGGGGATCAATGGTCCCCCAGCCTCTGCGGACTCCCTCCCCTCACACCCACACATTCAGACTATAGACAGCGTAAAGAGTCTAGCCCAAATGAAAAATCGCAATCAGTTGGATGTACACGTCAGGAAATTACAGACTCTAGGGGCTAGGGCTCCTACTTGGTCCAATCCCTCAGTTAGTTTATATTAAAGAGGAGCTTTGATATCACTCCTCCCCAAGTTTACTACAGGAGTCACATTTGGCACAGGGATCCATCGGACTGGGTCAATTGCTTACCCATCACCTTGGCTTGAATTATAGGGATACATGTCGCCTTCCCTTTCTTACAGTAATAAAACCATCAGGGGACACCTTTATTACATCTAAGAGGGGTTGAAAGAGTGTCCTGTGTATCCTCACAAAACTCTAATGGCATTTCATGGTTTTCCAAGGATATGGAATGGGCTGGACGAGGCTTTCACCTTGTGGACGTCCATTCCCCATGTTTCCAAGAACACTTGGTCTTTCAGGGCGGCTGTACCATATGTCTTATTCAGACAAGCCGCCCTGTCCATCCAGAAGCGATTAGTGAGTTCCAGGTTGAAACCCCTTCTTGCTTCTTTTGATGAATTACCTCCTCCCTCATCAAATTTATGAGATAGGTAGGATTTCCATAGGGTCCACACTGCTGAGGATAAGACAATGTCCCATGGACGGGCCAAGGGAGTACCAGCAAAAGGGCTTTCTGCTAGAAGAAGCATCATTTCATCCACATTGTGTGGGATAGGGATATATTCAAAATGGAGACCAGTAAAGAATCTTCTGACAGCTCTCCACACCTTTTTTTGCAGACTGACAATCAATCCAGAGGTGTTGGTAGGTGATGGTGAGCCCATCATAAGGGCACACCTTTTTCCGGTCTTCAAGCCAGGTTAGGGAGTCTCCCACCTTGACTGATTGGTGGAGGAGCCTCCACAGGAGGTCACACATTTTAGGCTTGAAATTGTAGTTCCTCACACCTCTCCAAAAGGTATTTGTAGAGGTGGGGCGACCCAGTATCTGAGGGGCATAAGATAGAGGCCCAGAGAGTAGGTCATTGAAGGAGTTTTGGTCATTCATCCTTAGGCAAATGGCTCAATAAAACTCATTTTGGTGAAAGAGTAGCAAGTCTTTCCCTTTCCCTGATGCAGGGAAGAAGAGGCAAGAGAATTGTGAAGGCTTCTCAGCCCTCAATTCCTCAGGTGTCTCATCCCAAGGTAGTGAAGACAGCAGACTAGTTATCTTCTTTTCAGCAGCTTTCCTTTTTGAAGGGGGAAAGCCTACTGGAACTATGGGAAGGTCGCTCTTCCAGTTCCATATGTCCCTAATGGTTCTGGCTCCACTTTCAGCTAGGGCGTTCATAATGGGTGTGGCAAATCTCTTTGCCCCAATCCCAGCAGTAACTTTTAGCAAGGGGTGGTACCAGAAGTTAGTCTCAAGGACTTCATCCATAGTTGAGGGAGGAGAGAGCCTTATCAAAGCAGAGCTTTGTTGGGGGTCATACAACTTCCACCAAGAGGAGAGGGTATCCTTGAGAGAGTTAGGTGCTTGTAGTGGTCTAGAGGAAGTCTTCTGAAATAGAGGGAAGTCCACTAGGTGACGCTGCAGGCTTAAGGTTCGACATGAGCCATGTCAGAGGAGGTGGTTAGCAATCTGAACCCAAGGAAGGTCAGGGAGGGCTAGCATTCTCCTGATGGTCGAGAGGTGTGTGGCTTTCACCACGGATGGAAGGGATTGGCATCCTATTCCACCACGTGCCACAGCTAAGCAGGAAGGTTTCCTGTTAATGTATCCTCTCTGTTTACCGTCCCATACTAGGTTAAAGTAGGAACACTCCAAGGCCCTTATTCTTGAGGAATAAAGGTGGAGGAACCTGATAGCATAGCGGGGGATGGAATAGATGAGTGTATTGGCAATCATCACTCGCCCTCTGATAGAAAGGTGAGCAGGAAGCCAAGCCTCAACAATTGTGTTTATCCTGGAGATCATGAAGTACCAGAAGAGATCCAGATCTTTTTGGATGTTGATACCCACAGGAATACCTAAGTGCTTGTAAGATTGGCCTTTGGTCAGGGTCTTCATGCAAATAGTCTGGGGGAAATTTAGGGAGGGGTATGAGCCTACAGGTAGTAGGACACACTTACCCCAGTTCATTTTGGCACCTGAAGCCTTTGAGTAGATCTCATAGGACATAAGTAGGTTGTCAAGATCATGCTGGTCCTTCAAGAAGACTACTGTTTCATCGGCATACATTTGTTGCCTAAGACAAACACCATCAGTGATGTTTATGCCATCCAAGTTTTGATTGATGAGGGCTGCGAGGCACTCAATTACAAGCAAAAACAGGGGGCAACTGAGAGGGTCACCTTGTCTAACACCAGATTTGATGGGGACTGGGTCTCCTAAAAACCCATTTATAGATAGGCGAACCTCTGCATTTTGGTAAAGATTTTTGAGAACTTTGACAAATCTAGAGCCAAAACCCATTTTGCGCAGTGTTTTCCATAGGAACTTGTGACCCACTCTATCATAAGCCTTCTCTTGATCCATGAAGAGCATAGAGCAGCCGGGTATCCCATTAATCTTACCATTTTCGAAGTAGTCAATAGCAAGTTGAATAGTCTGAATATTATAATCAATCAAGCGATCTTTGAGGAAGGCAGTTTGATGATTTCCCATGTGATTTCCTATAATACTGGTGAGTCTCCTCATCAGAATAAAGGTGAAGATTTTGTAATCTACATTCATCACTGTTAGGGATCTTTAATTCTTGAGGTCCTCTATAACACCCTTCTGTTTATACAGTAGAGATAGAATACCAGAAGTGAAGTTAGGGGGCACTGGGTGACCTTCTAGAATTTCATTAAGATAACTCACTAGGGCATCAACCATGTCTCCTTGTATGATCATTTTTTTCTTGTCCTCTTGAGAGGTGGTGCCTGTATTGGTTTTGTCATTCCTAAGGGACATTGCTTTGTAGAACTCACATTTTAAGCCATCAGGGCCAGGTGAGATACCATTCTTCAATTTTGAGATTGCACAGAGTTCTTCATCATAGTCAATGGGTTTACACAAGAGTTCCTTTTCAGATTTTCTGATTTTGAACTTGAGGGCATTCCAAGTGGAGGTGCATGCATCTTTTTCCAGAGGCTTCTTTTCATATAAGTCTTTGTAAAATTTGCTTGCAATATCCAAAAGGGCCTTAGGGCTTGAAACACTAATGCCATCTTGATCTTTCAGTTTTTCAATTAGGGAAGAGGTCTTACCACTTTTGGCTTTGCCATAAAACCACTTTGAAGGTTTTTCACTTAAGAGGTGGTTTTTTGCCATAGTATTATAAGTGAACTCTCTTAGTCTCCATGACTCAAGGGCAAAAAGGGAGTCAGCAAGTGATTCAATCTTTTTTTCCAGTGTCACATTGACCACAGAAGTTTTCCTTTTCCAAATTAATTTTTCAAGTTTTATGTGTATTCTATCAGTTTTTTGAATACTTTTGACTTTTTCTCTTACAATTGTATTTTTCATCTTCTTACATATTAGATCCTTACACTTAGACCAAGATTCTGATGGTAACTCACAATTACTCACATTCTCAATAGGTGTAGAAAGCGAAGAACATAATTTAGAAAAGGAATTTGATTGCAGAAAAAAATCATTCAACCTCCATCTACCAGGACCATAGGCAATATAATGACTAGGGTTCAAAGTAACAGAAACAGCTAGATGATCAGATGCAATACCCGTCTCCAGCATTAGCCACCTAGATGAACACCTCATCCAATCTGATCGTAGAAGAAGACGGTCCAGCCGAGAGGAACCTTTGAACAAATTTCGGTGGGCGAAGGCAATTGTACCTCGATTACGCTTCCTCCATCCATCCGTAAAATTTTGCTGCCTAAAAAGAAGTGTGGTCAACACAGAAACCTTACTTGCTGTTTTAGAGTTAACCTTACGTGAGCCAGTCCTATCCTTGGCCTCAAATACCATATTCCAATCCCCACCAACAACATCAGAAGGTTCAAAACATTTTTCCGAGAGCCAATCAATAGCACCATCCAACCAATCCCGTCGTACCTGATCTTTTGCTGGTAGATAAACATTGGTTAGTGTCAAGAAGGTTTCACATTTCTTGATTCTAAAGGAGTGGAGTCTTCCCTTAGGATCAGAAATGTAGTTCAACTCACCTGAATCAAAGTGAGTCGTTTTTTTGTTGACAATGGAGGCAATGAGACTTTTTCCTTCTACCAATGGACCATTCAGAATTGATATAGGGAAAAGGGACTCATACCTCACAATATCCGTATCTGTCAGTCCAGATTCCTGGATTAATAGAACATCATAAGCTTTCATCTTCATGAAGTCCACAAGGGACTTGAACCGATTCAGGTCCAAGGCCCTCCTGACATTAAAAGAGAGAATTTTGACCTTACCCTGTGTTGCCTGTTGGCGACCTATAAGCAAAAGTCTGGCTTCACCGCCAGTAGCTGTGGATAAGCCGTGTTTGGTGCCACCGGCAGTAAAGTATCGCAATGAGTAGGTGGGTGATCCACGCTACTAGTACACAGGGTGCACCTTTTACCCGCCAGAATCAGGGTAAAATGAGCTCGGGCCATTCTCTTTGTAAGCCGGTTTGTAGAGGTGTGCACATTCAGATTGAATCGGAGTAAACTAGGACTTTTTTCAAAGATAATTACCGCACCGGCCATTCTAGTTCCATTCATTACCTGAGTGGCAAACCACAAATTTTGTTTTTTGAAGGCTTCTGCTACGGCTTCCAGACGCAGCTCTATGGAGGTGGTCCCCATACTGCTACAGATGAAGGCAGTGGCTCCACCCTCATGATATCAAGATATCATGAGATTTTCACCTTTGACTCTAAGGTGTGTACCTACCCATTTGGAGACGTCAGCTTGTGTAGCCATTTGGGCTACCCATCCTTTGACACCAAGGCGGTATAAACTTTCAATGGGACCCATTCCGGCATTGAACATGGCAGTGTTAAGTTCCAGTCAAAAAGCGTCGGTGGTTGGGATCATCGATTTTGGGAGTCCAATAAAGACCTTGAGCGCGTTCGAGGGATCAGGGTCGTTACTGGAGGAAGCTTCTTTGTTTTTCATATAGAAAAAATCTGGTTTATTGGATTTAGAAGCTGGTAAGGAGGTCTTTGAGGGAGCTGGATGAACATTGGGTGAGGGGCAAGAGTTCTCTTTTTCCTTTCCTTTGTCAATCTTTCTACCCTTTCTTTTGCTCTTTAGAGGCTTAGAGGGGGGAGTGGGAGTGGGGGCAGCAGGAGGGGCAGTATGAGGAAGGTTGGGGGTCCCTTTTTTCTTATTGTTCTTGGGATTGGCCTGGCGGGTTGTGGGGCTAACTCGCTGTGGGACAAGGGAAGTGGAACTGTCTGCCTGGGACTTCTCAACAGCGGGAATCATTGCTGTTGAGGGTGAAAGTTCCGGTGTTGATGCTTCTTGGGAATGAATGAGCATTAGGGGGGTCTTAGAGCCCTCCGAGGTAGCAGCTAAGGGGCCTGCATTTACAACACTATTGTCACTTTTGGAACTTTCAAGAGCCATCCTTTTTTCCAAATTTGCTTCCTTAGCCTTCCTGATGGCCTCATTCTTCTTGTTCTTCCTCTTAGCCTTTTTGAGCAATTTGGCTTCCTTTTTGTTTATCTCATCATCCCAATTAAGAGGGACACTATCTGGGAGAGAGGGTACCTTCTTAGTTGGTGATGAGGGTTGACTACCCACTGGGGGTTGAGGCCCTGGTGAGAGGGGATCAGTGGGATCCATCAGTCCTTCACTGGGCCTCTGTTCCTTTTTGATATGGTGTGGCAAACCTTTCGGAACCATATCCAAAGAACGTCTTGAAGAGCGTTTCGCCTTCACACCTGTTGACAGCAGGCATTTAGAAATATATTTTAACTGAAGAAGGAAAGAGACCAGGCACCTACCTTCAGCAGGGGAATTCACCACCTCTTTTGACAATTGATCAACCTTTGACTTATCAAAGGAGGATGTGTCTCGGAGGATTGCATGTGGATGAGTAACAATGGCAGTCCGGCTGGTCAGAGATCGGTCGGGTTTCCCTGGCATGTATACAAATCCGGGATCAACCAATGGAGAGTTTGGAGCAGAAGAACTTGTCAACGTATTTGAAGGCTCAGGCATTGTGATAGCTTTTTGGGTCGCAATAATCTGAGTTCTTTTGGTTGTACTTTCCATGGGTTAAAATTGTTCCTAAGTTCGAGGTTTATACTGTCTCAGCAAAGGTCCCTTCTGCCCAGATTGTGTCGGATAATGGATATCGAGATCATAATATACCACCTCCTTTTTCAGCAACAAGTCTAAGAAAATGGAAACCACAAGGACATGGTATTCCAACTCCAGCGTCATTAGGAGAGTTATCACAAAACTAATGAGGTTTCAAGATACTCTCAGTATTTTAAGACACCAGTGGTGCGCGGGCCACTGAGCTTGGTGTCTTCCGTCAATTCCTCTCAGCTAACAGTGTCCAACATCACTGCTACTGGCCCACAGCAACTTGGGCTTTCCAACTCAGAGTCAGGGAGCACTCTGATGATCCTTATTTGATTGCATTTGGGGCTGGTAGCTTGGAGTAGGTTATCTCCTCCCAGGATGGCCAATGGGTGTTGGAGACACATCAAGGTATATTTCAGGTCTTCACCTGTTTTTATTTACATTATTTAAGCTGGTTGCTTGGAGTAGCTATCTCCAACCAGGGTGGCAGGATCAACTGTGGGTCCGCAGTCTCAGTTTCTTTCAGGTCTTCACCTGAGGGAAATCTGTTCAGGAAATCCCCGATTTAGCGGGTCTTAAGAGATCCTAAACATTAAGAATAGGCCCAGCCTACCGTATAGGTTGAAAATAAAAAAACAAAGACTACACTATGTTTCCATAGGCAGCCGCAGGGGTTAAATTCGGAAGGAGGTTGCCCTATCTAGTGCACATAAGCATGCAAGGGAGAATGGTCTGGCAACACCTGCCCTTACACACCGTTTGCGTTGGGTGTGTGTAGTAATTTCTGCCTCCACAGTTGCCCCTAACCAGATATATAGCAACTGCTTAAGCAGGTCCCACCTCCACAAGTGAGGTATCCTACTTAGGACAGAAGAATTTAGTAGAGAGTATGAGCAACAATACTCCCTAGGCCCACCCGCCACGACAAGGAATCTCCCATGGGGGGATTTTAATATATGCTATTGGAGCTGGAATTACCGTGGCTGCTGGCACCAGACTTGCCCTCCAATTGATCCTCATTAAGGGACTTAAATTGTACTCATTCAAATGGTAAGACCCTAAAGAGCCAAACATTGTTATTTATTGTCATTACCTCCCTGTGTTGGGACTGGGTAATTAGCGTGCCTGCTGCAATTATTAGATTTGAGGGCCGTTTCTCAGGCCCTCTCTCCAGAATCAAACCCTTATTCCCTGTTACCCATCATCACCATGGTAGGCCTCTATCCTACCATCAAAAGTTGATAAGGCAGATATTTGAATGAAGCATTGAAAGCACAAGGCTATGCAATTAGTAGAGTTATTGTTATTCACCATTTAGACCAGAAGACCATTAATTTTTTATCCAACAAATATACCCCTTCCATAGGTCAGGGCTTTTCAGCATGTATAAGCTTTAAAATAACCACAGTTATCCATTTAGAAAGGTATCATCAAATAAACTATAACTGATTTAGTGAGCCATTCGCAGTTTCACTGTAAAGTTGTTTATACTTAGACATGCATGGCTTAATCTTTGAGACAAGCATATGACTACTGGCAGGATCAACCAGGTAACTTTTAACACTTGTGAATTGAAAATACAAAGTACCATTCAATGCAAAAAGTGTTTAACCCGCTACTGACACCAAAAATATGAAGCATTGGCAACGTTAAAGTTTCCTAAATTTATATATATCCTCCAACGATGCAACACACTCATTAATCACACTTGAAATTAATGTTCAAGTGAGAAAATGATTGGGTTACATACGTTGGATGTATATATTATTATATTTCCCATAAAACTGAAAGAAAGGTCATGAAAAAAATTTTGACACCACCTTCAATCAGATTTGATAGTAAATTAAAATATATCATATTTTTCCCTATCTTACTAGCTTTCCTTGAGCATCTCAGTGATGTTATGAATTTCATAAATATCAGTGATCAGTCAGGATAGTGAAGACACACTTTTTATCTTGTTTCCAAGAAAAAAAGCTGTTCTCCAATGTATTTTAATACAACATATTAGCCATTGGCAATTAATCCATTATGATTTTCCTTGCTCATTACCCTTTTTTAAATTAAGAGAATAAGTCTTATTTTAAATCTACAACTGATAAAATTACTCTATCATTTTTATGGAGTGAAACCTTGTCATATATATTGGTGTTTGAATTTTAATGTGCCAATTTTATTGTACAAATTAAATTTTACCAACAGTCATCAAAGATCATGTCCCTTGAATATAAAAGTTTGGCATATATATATTAAATATAGTACCAACTTAGAAAGTTTTCAACTACTTTGCAGCATAAATACTACATTTCACTGATGTTGAGGCTCTGTTTGCATTACTTCCAATTTTTTGTTTTCTTGCATGTCCTCATACCATTAGTCAAATACAAAAAACCATGAGTGAAAACAATAAAATAGTTTGGTGCACCATTTAAGCATTTTGCATAATTCATATTGAATATCAAACTTGATGAATATTGAACACGCGCGCATTCAACTTTGAAACATGTCAACTATTATGCATTGCAAAGAAAGATCCAGAGAATGCAAAACAAACATCAAATTAAATAATTGGAAACATGTAAAGTAATAATAACAATTAACTCAAATCAACTTGAAACAATAAAACTTGACATAACAAAATAAAATTAAGACTACATAAAAGTGTGAATAGTTCATTATCAATTAAAAAACAGTCATTAAGCATGAAAACAAAAACTTAACATAAAAAAATAAAATAAAACAAAATTTTGCATAAATTCAATCATATTCACTAATCATGATATTGAAAAGGTGAAATTGGCAACACTTGGAAAGTAAACACTCAACATGACAAAAAATATAAAATGACACAAAATTATGCATATTTTCAGTAATATTCACTGATCATGATATTAAAAGGTGAAATTGGCAACACTTGGAAAAAAAACACTCAACATGACAAAAAAAATAAAATGACACAAAATTATGCATATTTTCAGTAATATTCACTGATCATGATAATGAAAAGGTGAAATTGGCAACACTTGGAAAAAAAACACTCAACATGACAAAAAAAATAAAATGACACAAAATTATGCATATTTTCAGTAATATTCACTGATCATGATATTGAAAAGGTGAAATTGGCAACACTTGGAAAAAAAAACACTCAACATGACAAAAAAAATAAAATGACACAAAATTATGCATATTTTCAGTGATATTCACTGATCATCATATTTAAAGGGTGAAATTGGCAACACTTGGAAAAAAAAAACACTCAACATGACAAAAAAAATAAAATGACACAAAATTATGCATATTTTCAGTGATATTCACTGATCATCATATTTAAAGGGTGAACTTGGCAACACTTGGAAAAAAAACACTCAACATGACAAAAAAAATAAAATGACACAAAATTATGCATATTTTCAGTAATATTCACTGATAATGATATTGAAAAGGTAAATTGGCAACAGTTGGAAAAAAAACACTCAACATGACAAAAAAAATAAAATGACACAAAATTATGCATATTTTCAGTAATATTCACTGATCATGATATTGAAAAGGTGAAATTGCCAACACTTGGAAAAAAAATACTCAACATGACAAAAAAAATAAAATGACACAAAATTATGCATATTTTCAGTAATATTCACTGATAATGATATTGAAAAGGTGAAATTGGCAACACTTGGAAAAAAAACACTCAACATGACAAAAAAAATAAAATGACACAAAATTATGCATATTTTCAGTAATATTCACTGATCATGATATTGAAAAAGTGAAATTGGCAACACTTGGAAAAAAAACACTCAACATGACAAAAAAAATAAAATGAAACAAAATTATGCATATTTTCAGTGATATTCACTGATCATCATATTTAAAGGGTGAACTTGGCAACACTTGGAAAAAAAACACTCAACATGACAAAAAAAATAAAATGACACAAAATTATGCATATTTTCAGTAATATTCACTGATCATGATATTGAAAAGGTAAACTTGGCAACACTTGGAAAAACACATTCAACATGACAAAAAAATTGAAATGACACTACATTATGCATATTTTCAGTGATATTCACTGATCATGATATTAAAATGGGTAACTTGGCAACACTTTGTTAAAAAACACTCAACATTGCAAAAAAAATATTTTTTGTAAAAATCAGTATATACACACTACTACAGTCTTATAATGCTTAGTGAGATCATTTTCTGAAATTTTTTTTTTTTATGAAATTTTTTTTTTTTTTGAATTTTTTTTTTGTGTCTTCAAATTGTAAGTGCTAAATACAGCAGTCTAATAGTGCTTAGTGATTTCCTTTTAATTTTTAATTTTTTTTTTTTTCTTTTTTTTTTGGCTCTTCAAATTGTGAGTTATGAACACAACAGTCTAATAATGATAAGTGTTTTCCTTTTAAAAAAATTTTTTTTTGAATTTTTTTTTTTGTGTCTCTTCACATTGTGAGTGATAATCACTGATCATATTATTGAAATTTTGAATTTGGATGCACTATGAATAAAAACATTCAACATGACAAAAGAATTATAATGGCACCACATTATGCATATTTTCATTGATATTCACTGATCATGATATTGAAATGTTGAACTTGGCAACACTTGGAAAAACACATTCAACATGACAAAAAAATTGAAATGACACTACATTATGCATATTTTCAGTGATATTCACTGATCATGATATTAAAATGGGTAACTTGGCAACACTTTGTTAAAAAACACTCAACATTGCAAAAAAAATATTTTTTGTAAAATCAGTATATACACACTACTACAGTCTTATAATGCTTAGTGAGATCATTTTCTGAATTTTTTTTTTTTTTTTGAAATTTTTTTTTTTTGAATTTTTTTTTTTTTGTGTCTTCAAATTGTAAGTGATAAATACAACAGTCTAATAGTGCTTAGTGATTTCCTTTTAATTTTTAATTTTTAGTTTTATTTTTTTTTTTGGCTCTTCAAATTGTGAGTGATGAACACAACAGTCTAATAATGATAAGTGTTTTCCTTTTAAATTTTTTTTTTGAATTTTTTTTTTGTGTCTCTTCACATTGTGAGTGATAATCACTGATCATATTATTGAAATGTTGAATTTGGATGCACCATGAATAAAAACATTCAACATGACAAAAGAATTATAATGGCACCACATTATGCATATTTTCATTGATATTCACTGATCATGATATTGAAATGTTGAACTTGGCAACACTTGGAAAAACACATTCAACATGACAAAAAAATTGAAATGACACTACATTATGCATATTTTCAGTGATATTCACTGATCATGATATTAAAATGGGTAACTTTGCAACACTTTGTTAAAAAACACTCAACATTGCAAAAAAAAATATTTTTTGTAAAATCAGTATATACACACTACTACAGTCTTATAATGCTTAGTGAGATCATTTTCTGAATTTTTTTTTTTTTTTTGAAATTTTTTTTTTTTTGAATTTTTTTTTTGTGTCTTCAAATTGTAAGTGATAAATACAACAGTCTAATAGTGCTTAGTGATTTCCTTTTAATT